>JANAVB010017988.1:0-32315 GCA_029216955.1 Iris pallida
TATATATATATATATATAAAATATATAAAATATAATTATATTATATATATATTAATATATATATATATATATATATATAGATATATATATATATATATATATATAATGGAGAGTGGGTTCCTCGGGAGCGGGTACCGGGGTGTGCCGATCGTCGTCAGGTGGCTGGCCTGGCCGGCCGGCCTCCTCGGCCCGGCCCGGCTCATCCCCCCCCCCCCCGCGGAGGCCCCTACCTACGCCCAGCTTCCCAGGGTGGCCGGTCGACTGGCCGCCTCCCCTGTGGGGGGGCCTCCCCTTGCCGGCGTCCTCTTATCGTGGGGAGGCCCCTCCACCGCCGTCTTTCCTCCGTCGTGGGGATTCCCCTTTACCCCATGCTGGACGCAGGAAGCTCCTCCTCGGCGTCGTTCTCGGCGCCGCCGCGCTAGGCGTCGGAAGACTCCTCCTCCTCCGGGGTCATCAGCTCCCCCTCCGGGCGGCCCTACGCCTACATCGCCCCCCCCCGTCGTTCCCCTCGCCGAGCTGTCCCCTTCCCCGGCAGCGCCAGCTTTCCTTTCCCTGGTCTGGCCCCCGGCGCCCGCCTCGTCCCCCCCTTCGACGGAGATCAGTCTACCCCTCCTCCGGCGACTACAGCTCTGCCTGGCACGCTCCCCCCGCACCGGCGTCCCCTCCGCCCTTCACTCCTCTCGCCTCGCACTTGCAGTGGCCCCCGCTTCCCTCGTCTGGGTCTCGTCTTCCAGCCACCGCCTCCGGCGGCTATGGAGCGGCCGCCTCTCTCTTCTCCCCTCCGGTGTTCCCTTTTCCCCTAGCGAGTGGCGCGCTCCCTCCGGGAGCACCCCCAGCTCCGTGCTCGGTGTTGTGCTCGGCCTTCCCCGCCCCAGCGTCCTCCCTAGCATTGGACGACATCTCCTCCCCTGCGGCGCCGCCGCCCTCGCTCCGGCGATCCCTTCGCTAAATGCTGGACGACCCGCCCATCACCCGCCGGTGGTAGGCGTCCGCCTGGAGGTCGAGCTCCCAGCTCCCTCCCCCGGCCAACACCCACCTCTTCGCTCTCCCCCTCCGCTTCCCTCCACCCCTCCCGGCCCCCGCCCTTCTTCCGACCCGCCGGCGCCACCCGGCCCCAGCCTCCACCACCGGACGGCCCGCCGGCTCACCCGCCTTGGGCTACGCGCTGGGGGGGGCCCGAGGCTCCTCGAGCCGTGCGCCCCACACCACCCATCACTTCCTCGGGCAGTACGCCCGCCTAGGGCCATGCGTCACCTCGGGTAGCGTGTGCGGTCAAACCCCCACATGCAGCGGCTTGCTGCGCGGCATGCTATCTTTTCGAACATTTTTGAAATCTTGATTTTCAAAATTTCGAAAATTACAATATATTAGTCTTTTGGAATTTGGGTTCCTCCAAAATTCGAAAAAACACCTATTCAATAATCCTACATGTTGCTATAATTTTCTTGTAGTTCAGGGCTTTTTTTGTGTTTTGTCAGCCCTGCACCTGTATTGCTCTTCATGAGCTCACCTATGTTTTCAATAAAATCGTGTTTCTTTAAAAAAAGAAAAAAGAAAAAAAAAAAAAATATATATATATATATATATATATGGGTAATTGTGGCGAACTCGCCTCCACTGGGGCTCGAACTCCAGTGGAGGCGAGTTCGCCACAATTACCCATATATATATATATATATATATATATATATATATATATATATATATATATATATATATATATAATGGCTAAGGCCTTCATTGAAATAGAAGAAGATATGTGGAACCGGGAGATAGCCCAAGTTCGTACAAAGTGAGGGAGGAACCCCTAACATACGTACAGACGCGACTCGTCTTAACCAAGATTACTACTGCAATTTTTTTTTTGACGAAACAAAAAACAAAATTCGAAAAGTTGTGGGGGGGGGGGGGGGGGGGGGCACACAGCCCTAAATAGGGTTGTTTTTTTTTTTTTTTTTGGGAAAAAAACAGGAAAGAGAATTGTGAAACGGAATTCAAACGTTCAAAAAAGGGGGATGGGGGGGGGGGGCTGGGCCCCCGCGCGAGAGACCCGAGGGCGGCAAACCCTACGCACAAGACCCGAGGCGGGTCAATCCCTCTGTCCGAGGGAAAAAGGGGGGGCCTCAGCCCGAGGTGGCCGGTGGGCTGCCCGAGGGCGGGCGCGCCGCACGAGGCTACTCCAGGGAGCCGCCCTGCACGGCGGAGCACCGGCGCGAGCGGCCGAGGTGGGGAGGAGGGCGGGGACTTCGGCGTGGGACCCGGAGGACCTGCGGCGACCGGAGGAGGGATCAGGCGGCGGCGGCACGAGCGCTGACGCAGCGGCCGAATATATATATATATATATATATATATATATATATATATATATATATATTTTTTTTTTAATATATATATATATATATATATATATATATATGTATATATATATATATATGGGTAATTGTGGCGAACTTGCCTCCACTGGGGCTCGAACTCCGACCACTTAGGCCGCACGCATCTTTCTTAACCACTAGGCTAGAGGTCATTTGCGTTATATATATATATATGTGTGTGTGTGTGTGTGTGTGTGTGTGTGTGTGTGTGTGTGTGTGTGTGTGTGTGCGCGCGCGCACGCTTTAGATATTTCTAATTTGGTCCCTCATCAAATTAGATTTATCTCGCTACTGCATAAAGTTGGAAGATCGAACTTCATAAAGAGACATTTGCTACAAGATCCATCAAGTTAAACAATGGATTCAGGTAGCTTACACAATTATTTATTATCTTTATCTTATGAATCAACAAAAAATTTCTAACAATTGGTATCAGAGCCTCCATGTTTGATTTATGAGGCCAAAGTTTTAGAATCAATTTTTGTTGTTTTCAGAAATCCTTGATCATTTCATCTAATTAAATTTAGGGTTCGAAATGTTCAATCAAAGTTAATAATGAATCCTTGAGTTCCTATCTTAATTTTATGAATTTTCTTCCAAAGATTTATGAACTATTTTGGAAATATGATTGATGCGCTCATATTGATGTCAAATCACAATTTCCTAATGTTTTGTAGATTACATGTATACATGTAAGATTCCTGGTTGGGTTTTTCAATAGTGGATCATTATGTAATTTTTACAAATCTTTTAATCGATGCTTGATTTTGATTTGATGTTCGAGTTTGATCACTTTGGTGTTCGAATATTGTTATTTAATTATGCAGCAATGTTAAAGGAGTGAAGAGTCTATTAGTCTGTGTTCTGATTAAATGGATAGGTATTATAAATGTATTTATTGGAACTCCTTGTAGCATTAATTTTTTAAATTTATTAGGATACTGTGATAAATAAGAGAAAACTTTGATAAGTTTTCTGTGTAAGATGTTGGCCCAATTAATCATGGTCAACCTGATTTGGATAATTAACAAAAACTTGATTAGATATGTTGCAATAAGATATAATAAAGCTCAAACAAGATGGAATTCTAAGCCATTGGTTTGATTCCATGGGATAATTTTATAATAAATTCAAAATTATTTATTTTTTTTCAATAATTTTTTTATGTGTGTGCAATGCACGTGCAGGATAATAGTATATTTAAGTGGGCTATGGTTAAAAAAAATGCTGATATTGAACAAAATCGAGAAGAGATATTAATATTCACTTTGGGGACAACAATGTGGAGATAGATCATAAATGGGCTTCCAGCTCTTTACAAAAGCCATAAAGTCATTTAGGAATAGTTTTGAGTGGCATTTGAGTGGCCTCGTTTGGTTTGCGGAATCCTCGGGTTGGGAAAGGAAAGTGATTATTTTTCTATGTTTGGGTGCCAAAAAATTGAGGAGAAAAGGAAAGTGATTCCCAATGGAAGAAAAATTAAGGGGGAAGTGATTGCATCCATCCAAGAAAGGAATCACTTTCCCACATTGAAGTATTCATTTTCCTTTCCAAATTTCTTGGCATTTCCAAACATCGGAAAGGAAAATCAATAGAAATTATAATTTCCCAAAGGAAAGGAAATGTCAAAGAATTCATTTCCTTTCCCTTCCATTCCGTGAACCAAACGAGGCCTATACTTTCCCAAAGGAAAGAAAATGTCAATGAAAAGTCATTTACGAATAGTGGGCTTATACTTTCTTCAGTCAACTTGTTAGATGTTGACTATGTTCAACTCTATCTATTCCTCTATCTGTAGAGTATATTAAATGTACAAAAATGGCTATAATAGAGTTTATGTTATTCGTATTAACATGAGGAATATTTTATAACTATAAAATATTTTAATTTATGTTCCTAGCTACCTATTATCTAGATATACTAAGAGATATAGTGGTCTAACGGGGCTACTATGAAATAATTACTCATGGATGGTGTTACACCAATTATTTAATTTAGTTTTTGTTGGGCGCGCAGAAGCATTTGCCAACGTACCTGATCAAACCAACCTCGTCTAACGAACACCATATACAAATAAAGACAAGTATACGATGGTGACTACGTCACCTGGACAAATTTTAACCTTTATCACTCATATAAAATTACAAGATTGATAAAAACTAATATTGAACCCTTTGCCCTAATAGGTTCAACCCCCTCACCACTCTCAAGAGAAAAAGCTGAATATTACAATTGAGATCACTCACCAAACCATAGCAATCTTCCTAACCAAATTTGATGACTCCTTGATTAGATCTCCTTCCTCCTTCTGTCTTGGATGACGAAGTCCTAAGAGCAAAGCACGAGCTTTCTCTTAGATTTTTCTGTGGACGAGCACCCTGAATCTCCACTTTGTGCTATGCTTTGTGCCTCTACCCTTATCCCATATATATGATGAGAAAATCATATTCTAGTCATAATAGGACTTCCTAAATAGGAATAAAATAGGAATTCGATTATACCTAAAATATTCCATCAACATCCTATTTTAGATCATAATAGGATTTTCAAAAATAAGAATCTATTATATCTAAAATAGCACAACACCAATTATGGACATCCAAATCTAATCAAATTAAATATTTAACTAGATTTAGATTCCATAAATAGGTTGTTATCAAATCTAGACAGGACTCTAATAATCTCTCCCTCTAGTCTAATGAGAGGGTATTGACCCTATGGGTCCTCAACTGGACTCTACGCCCATCATCCCATGACAGAATACCTGCTCCCCATGCCACTGATCTCCGATCCCCTCAGTTTATTTGCATCTTCCTTTATCTCTAGCTCCTTGACCGTCATGTCGACACTAGCTGTCATACGTAGCACCTCATGCACCATTAGAATACTACCGACATCAATGACACGACCAATACCGAAGTTCCTAACGATCAGCCTCACCATGAGTCTCGGCTGCCTGTCTTCGACTTCTATTTTCCACCGGAACGTATTACCATTTCGACGAACTTCTTCACCCTTGGCTGGCCCAACCAAGCAGACGGTACGGTTCTCTCGAGATACGAACTCCTGAATGTAACATCCAGTTTCTAAAATGAGGGTAATTTTGAAATTTTGTACTTTAATTTATTTAATTATGATATTTAAATAATAATATGATTTTTGGTAATTTTTAGTTATTTTTAAACTATTTAAATCATGACTTATGATTTTGGTGTTTGGCGAGTATAACCTTAGAGACCGTTGACCTAGAGCCTAACCATGTTATTGGGATACTTATTTGTCATTTTAGCCTTGAGGGTATTTTTGTCATTTTTTGAATTTAATATATTTTATTAGGAATTTTTAAAATAATTTATTGAATGGTGTGTTTTAAATACTAGTTAATTAATTTTCATGTGGTTTTGGTTAGCCTAACCTAGATTGGACCTAACCTAGATTAGTCATAGCTAGCCTAGTTAGCCACATTGAGTTTAGTTGGTATTGGTTAAATGGTTTGAGTCATGTTTATCTTAGTGAGTGGGTTGCAACTTAACTAGGAAAGAGCCCTAGATTCTAGGCCACCCATTAGCCTTGATTCATTGCTAGCCCTTAGATGAAACCTAAAAACCCTAACCCTAGCTAAAGTGGCCAGCTAAGACCCCCCTTGCCTATATAATATCCTTTTAGAAATTTGTGCCCCCTTCCATTATTCTATCATTTTCCTAAGAACAAGGTTAGCCTCCATTGAAACTTCTTCATATTTTATTCAATATTAATCCTTTTTCATCCAAACTTCTTCTATGGTATTCTAATTTGAGGTTCCTTACTGTTCATGGAGAGAAATCTCAGGTTTGGACAAATTTGGAGAGTTTTGGCTAACAAAGAGAAAGCCCCCTTTGGAGCTTTTCATTAAAATTTCAACATATAGGTAAATCCCTATTCCCTCCACTAAATTTCATTTTCTTTGCATGGATTGGAAGCCCTAGGAGTCCCCTAGCTGCTAGCATAGGTGCGGTGTCGAGTAGTGTCAATTTTGTGTCCGTATCGGACACGTATCAGCTTGTTTGTTAAGTGTTTGTTGATTTGCCACAAAGGGTTTAAACTTAATATTTTTGGAAAGTGTTTAAATGGATTTGTTGTATTATATATATATATTGAATTCATGCTTGACTGAGCACGATTTAGGCCCGTGTCCGTGTCCAAATTATTCACGAACACGCTGTACACTGCACTGTGCACTGTCCTGCTCACTGACACCTCGTATGCACTGTACACGACACGTGGACACGTGCCACTTCACACAGACCTAGGGGCAATGTCTGACAAGACATCCCCAAAGTTTTGTGTCAAGTCATGTCGAGTGAGATAACGCACCCGTACTGGCCGCATGCTGTCGTGCGCAGGCGACTGAACACGTGCACAGACACGCACAAACGTGCGTTCGTGTCCTCTGTAGACACATCGTGGACACTTGTCAGGCTACCCCACGTGTAGCCCTACCCTAGGCAACCACGTGGGTGTGTGCACGTGACACGAAGTGTCGTGTGTCGTGTCCTACAGACACGTGCACGTGTGCACGACACTGCCTTCCTGTGTACTGTCCAGTTATTAATTTCAGTGTTAAATTCTATTTTAAATATTTAAATTATAGTTTTAAATTACTAATTAGATCCTAGACTTGGTTAACAATCTCTGTTAGTTGATGTTACTTATTGGAATAGGTTGTTTGTCATGTAAAATGGGATTTGAACTTGAAGTTCATGCATGGACTGATACCATACTATATTTTTCCAGTTTCCTGAACTTCAATCCTATTTTAAATCCTATTTTAACTGATGTTTAAGTATCACTAATGATCCTACATAGTTGCTAGTTCATGATTATTTTGAACTTCCATCTAGATTAGGATTTTTGATATGGAAACGGAAATTGAAGAACAGTTTGGCAACTCTAGAGGGGGGTGAATAGAGTTTATATAGAAAAATAGCCAATTAAAAATAACTCTTTCACCAACAATAAATAATCAGAGTAAAGTGCGGAAAATAAATGAAGAGCAGAAGAGCATACGCAAACACAGCGATTTTAACCTGGTTTCCCTCGTGGAGGACTAGTCCAGGCCTGAGAACTCTAGCTCAGGATTAAATCCACTATTTGTGAAATAGTAGCTTACAACCCATGCCTTTTCTTCAGAAGAGCACGTCAACTTCTAACAGAGGATCGCAGTGGCGATTTGCTTGGAATTGTCCAAGCGACTTCTTCACTCTTGCACAAGAATCCTAACTGAGAGATGCTGAGCACTCGAGACTTAGGAGGCTTGTGGCTAGTAGATAGGAAGGGTATGGCTTATTGAGCTTGTAGGAGAGAAGAGAAGAGAAGATTGAGTGAATTGAAATGAGAGAATTCATGCCCTATTTATAGTGTTTTTAGAGGCAGAATTCGGCCAGAATTCGGGTAGGAAAATTCAAAAATTTGGCCGTTGGACAGCTAGCAACCAGCTAACCCTAAAATTAGGGTTCCTGATTTCTAGGGGACAGAGTTCGGCCCGAACTCTGTGTGGAGGCAGAGTTCGGCCCTCCAGAGCACAAAGTGGTTCTAAGTGGGACTTGTGGGCAATTTTTGTTTTGGTGGAGCTTGGGATTTTGGGTAGGCTTATAGACTAAGTTCCAAGAGCTCAGCATAACTCAGAGTACATTCTTCTAGACTCAATAAAATATAAAAGTACAGACTCGAAAATACACTGAGAGTCGGAAACTGAGCTGTTGTCTGTCCTGAACTGAATGCAGACGTCGTGTGTCGTATTGAATTTATACAGATATTATTTAGTCAATGTAGTCAATATTTGGTTGACTGTGACTTTGTGTCAACAATCTCCCCCATATTGATAATTGACAAAATAATAAATGTATATTTCAATATTCATACCTAGACACAGTTGGTTAAAACACAGCTCCCCCATAAACAATGCCGAGCTAGAATAAGATAGCTCCCCCGTAATCAGTGAACGGTGCCGAGCTAGAATCAATAGCTCTCCCCCGTAAATAATGCATAGAACCTGTGGCCTGATAAAAATATTTTCCCAAAAGCAAACACAAGCACAGACAGATATACATTTGAAATATACATATTTCTCCCCCTTTTGGCAGTTAGCAATATAAAGGATCATATAGACTGCATAAGGAAAAGCATGGAAATAGCAGTATAGATAATGAAAAGTAATCCAACCACACCAAGCAGAGAAGAAACAGTATAATACTAATAAAACAAGTCACTGACATAAAGTAAAACTACGAAAAATAGCATAAAATGTTATCCACTAACCAGCACATCATCAGGGTTTGAAGACATAAAACCAGTACATAAATCCATAACAAACTGAAATAACTAAAGTCAAAAGGCAACTAAGACCATCAGTAGTGGCAGCAGCATATCAAGCCAATCTCCATCATGAAGCATGAGAAGGTCCTGGAACATCTGAAGGACCAGGGAATGAGCGACGAGGGTCCACAAAAGCATCATCAGGATCCATATACCTCATGACCCACGGATCGTCTATACGATGACCCGCGCGATCTGGATCCCGCTCAATAGGCATATGCAGATCAGGATGACGAGCAAGCGAATACCGTATATCATGCAGAGAGTTCCCAAGGGCACTGATCTGCAAGGTGGTACGGTAATCCTGCTGCGTCCAGCGATCATCCTCAACGGCAAAACGATCGCGAAGCATAGTCTGAAGAGACTCAAGATTGGCAGGAGGAGGAGGTGCATCCTGACCGAGTGGAGGGGCGTTAGCCTCCTTATCAGCAGAATGCTCAGATGACTCAGAAGCAGTGACAGGCTGAAGGCGTCGTGCTTTGGATAGAAAGGCAGGTACAGGCATGAACGGACAAGCATCAAGTGGTATATAAAAAGCACGAAAGATCAAAGGAAGATACAGAGGATAAACCAAAGCTCGTGGTTTCCTCCTACAGCGAATCATCTAGTCCATCATGGTACGTGGAAGATTGAAAGGAATTCCAAAATGAAGATGATAAAGAGCAGATATTTCAAGATAAGTGATGTCATCATGGGAACCTGTTTTGGGTAGAATGGTGTTAGAAATAATCCAATAAAGGTCAGAAAAATATGGGTTGAGATATTTAGCCGTGAGCTTGCGAGGACGTGTGTATGGAGTACACAAATCGTCCTTGAAGCTCTCAAGGGAAATTCCGTCGGGAAAACGGAACGAGCGAGCGTCAACTAGCTTTTCCCAAGAATTGGGCTCTTGAAGATCAAGATATTCGGCTAAGTCAAAGTCATCAAAAGATATATTGATACCTGCAACTCGTGAATAATTATGAAGGTCATCAAAGGTTAAGTTGCAGTAGAACATTTGAACGGCATGGCGATAGATAGCAGAAGTTGTAGTAACTAGTTCATCAAGATAGAGGTCATGGAATAAAGAATCATATTGAGAGAATATGGAAAAATTAATAGGATGTCCTGTGAATACCTGACGATTCCGAAAGTCACTAAACCAGTTGTTTGATGCATCTAGTGAGACAAAAAGTCTATTGTCATAGGTGGAAGGATTTTGAGGACGAGGTGGATTGAACAAAGGATGAGGTGGTTGAAGTTGTTCAATGATTTGTTCAATTGATGGAGGAGAATCCGAAGAGGAAATACTCTCAACTCGAATTCTCTTCCCACGATTGAACAAGCAAGGAGCCATTAAAAGATTTTAACTAGAAGATAGAAAATAGGAATGGTACCTCAAACAAGTAATAAACAATGGAAGAGAATGGAGAGAAACCCCTTTTTCTTGATTTTGAGAAGCAATGGAGCACTCTAGATCAAAAACTAGGGTTAGGGTTTCAAGAAAAGATTTTGTATAGGTGAGAAAGGTGGTAGTAGTGAAGGAGAGAGATGGAATCCCGACATAAAGTAGGGCTTTGTCTTTGGTCGGGTGAAATATTGACCATTGGATTAGAATTGATCCAACGGCAGAGCCAGATCCCGACTCTGGAACCTAAGAACCGAACTCGGCCCGAACTCTGATAGGGACAGAGTTCGGCCCGAGTTCTGGATCAATGGTCCAGAACTGAAAACAGGCAAAGAACATGAAGAAAATGTTTAAGAGTTAAACAAAAGATAGTTGAGGACAACAAAGAGTGTTGAATAAAAAAAAGATAGAGAGGTACTCAGAAAACAGAATGAACTTTAGAAAATATCAATTAGGCAATATTAAATCGAAAACGAGCCATATAATAAATAAGGACATATACTGTGGTTCAATAGTCCAAATTTGCCATGGGTTAGCTGCAGGGGCCGGATCCCAGCTAGCGGTAGTCCTGAGGACTAGTGCACCGTGTCGCTTAGGCTTTTACGCCTTGTTGTCAGAAGGACCCTTTCGACTTGTACCCATACCAAATTCTTCGTAAAAGAATCACAATATATTCGATATTTACGCAGGTGAGTTTCAATTTATAACTGCTTCATCTAAAATTCCAAGTTCACGACAAAGAAAATTGAAGCGCTCTTCGGATAGTGGCTTAGTAAAGAAATCTGCCAGCTGATGATCAGTGTCAATAAATTCTAAGTTAATCGTGCCATTTTGCTGATGATCACGCAAAAAGTGGTGTCTGATTTCAATGTGTTTAGTGCGTGAGTGGCAGACAGGGTTCTTAGTCAAATTGATTGCACTAGTATTGTCACAGAATATAGGAATATGCATAAAAGATAACTTATAGTCTTCAAGGGTTTGCTTCATCCACAGAATTTGTGCACAACAACGCCCAGCTGCTATGTATTCAGCTTCTGTTGTGGATAGTGCAACAGAGTTCTGCTTCTTGCTAAACCAGGAGACTAAAGCTTTTCCGAATAAATGACACGTGCCGCTCGTACTTTTACGGTCGACCTTGCATCCAGCGAAGTCAGCATCGGAGTAACCAATAAGATCAAATGATGTTGACTTAGGATACCATAGGCCCACTGTAACCGTACCCTTAAGGTATCTAAAGATACGCTTAACCGCGGTCATGTGTGATTCCTTAGGATTAGCTTGATATCTAGCACATAGGCAAACACTGAACATGATATCGGGACAACTAGCAGTTAAATAAAGTAAGCTGCCTATCATACCTCGATACTTACGTTGATCAACAGGTTTGCCACTCTCATCTGGTTCGAGTTTGGTTGAAGTAGCCATTGGCGTGCTGATTGGTTTGATGTTGTCAAGATCGAACTTCTTCAGCATGTCCTTGGTGTACTTTGATTGGCAGATGAAAGTTCCATTAGCCAGTTGTTTTACTTGCAGACCAAGAAAATAGTTGAGCTCTCCCATCAAGCTCATCTCAAATTCCGTCTGCATACACTTGGCAAATTCTTAACAAAGAGTTTCATCAGTAGACCCAAAAATAATATCATCAACATAAATTTGAATTAATAGAATGGTGTCTTTGAAAGATTTGATAAACAGTGTAGTGTCAATTTTCCCTTTTGAAAAACCTTTCTCAAGCAAGAAACTGCTTAGCCTTTCATACCAAGCTCTGGGGGCTTGTTTAAGGCCATAAAGCGCTTTCTTCAGCTTGAACACGTAGTCGGGAAATTTGTGATTTTCAAAGCCAGGGGGTTGTTTGACATAAACTTCCTCCTTAATAAAGCCATTCAAGAAAGCACTTTTAACATCCATTTGAAATAATTTAAAGTTCTGATGATTGGCAAAAGCACAAAGCATCCGAATGGATTCTAGTCTAGCAACAGGAGCATATGTCTCATCGTAGTCGATACCTTCCTCTTGATTGTATCCTTGAGCTACTAGACGGGCTTTGTTACGAGTGACTGAACCATCTTCATTTACTTTGTTTCTAAACACCCATTTGGTACCAATTATTGAGTGATTAGCCGGTCTAGGAACTAGTTCCCATACTTGGCTCCTCTCAAATTGGTTGAGTTCTTCTTGCATAGCAGAAATCCAAAATTCATCATTAAAAGCTTCAGAAATATTTTTAGGCTCTACTTGTGAAATGAAGGCAGTGCTAGCAACGGAGTCTCTTAGTGATGATCTTGTAGTTACTCCACGTGAAACTTCTCCTATAACTAAATTTTCTGGATGAGAAGGTTTGAAAGAGAATTTCTTAGGCAAACCCTCCAGAGAATTAGTTTCAGTTGAAGTGTTCAATGGAGTAGAAATTGATGGCTCAACATCATCATCAAGAGCGCTTACTGCACTGTTATCTTCATCAAAAGTCACATTAGTTGACTCCTCCACAATAAGTGAGCGTTTGTTGAAAACTCTATATCCCTTACTCTTGGCGGCATAACCAAGAAAGATACCATCGTCAGCTTTGGCATCAAATTTGCCTAAGTTGTCTTTGGTGTTAAGGATAAAACATCTACAACCAAAAACTTTAAAATACGAAACATTGGGGGTTCTCCCAAACCAAAGCTCATAGGGTGTTTTCTTCGTAATGGGACGAATAAGCACCCTATTCAAAATGTGGCATGCTGTACTTACAGCCTCTGCCCAAAAATATTTCGGAAGAGAAAATTTATTCAACATGACTCTAGCCATATCGCCAAGAGTCCTATTCTTCCGCTCCACAACACCATTTTGTTGAGGAGTTCTAGGACAAGAAAATTCATGATCAAAACCATTTGCATTACAAAAACTTTCAAAATCATAATTTACGAATTCGCCTCCATGATCACTTCGGATTCGAGTAATCATGTAGCCTTTTTCGTTTTGAACTTTCTTTACAAAAATTTTGAAGGCAGAAATAGCATCGCTCTTATTAGCGAGAAAGAAAACCCATGTAAATCTCGAAAAATCATCAACAATAACAAATACATAAAGTTTACCTCCAAGACTAGCTATTCTACTAGGACCAAATAAATCCATATGAAGTAGTTGCAAGGGTCTAGTAGTACTTACAGAGTTGATAGAATGAAATAAGGATTTAGTTGCCTTGTTTAGTTCACATTCGGCACATACCGTGTCCTTTTTGAACGTGATGTCAGGCAATCCTCTCACTAGCTTCTTGGTGGAAAGCCTGGATATAGCATCCATGTTGGCATGACCAAGACGCTGGTGCCAAAGTAGTCGTTCGTCTTTGTGGGCATATAGACATCTACCTGCATTGTTAGTATTTATAGAAAGATAGAAAATGTAGATGTTGTCCTCTCTTTTCCCTTCAAAAGCAATGTCTCCTGTTGACCTATCATAGATGTAGCAACTGTTTTGTCCAAAGTTAATATCATATCCATGATCAGCAAGATGACTAATGCTGAGCAGGTTATGCTTTAACTCGGTCACTAGGCAGACATCCTTTATTACAGGAGAAGGAGGATGACCAATGATACCATTACCTATAATGTGCCCTTTGAGATTGTTACCGAAGGATACGTATCCTTCTCTCTTCATCGATAGTGATGCAAAAAGATTTGCGTCTCCCGTCATATGTCGCGAGCATCCACTATCGAGAATCCACTTACTTTCAGTTGAGGAGGGAAGGTCCACCTACATCAAGAGTAGATGTGACCTTTGGTACCCGAGTTCTTGAGGGTCCTGAAAAGTTAGTCTTTGGGAACCAAGCATATATCCTTTTATCTACAAGTCTTCTAACTCTGCACTGTGGTGAGATGTGTCCATGTAATCCACAATAAGTACAGATAGCATTCTTATTTATACTAGGAGCATGAGAATAATATCTATAATCAACAGGATGAGGATGGACATGATGTGAAGAGTTAGCATGGTGAAGATGATTATGCATGGAATAAGTGGCATGGTGATGGTGTCTATGAGGCATAGAATGATGGTATTGTCTATGATGTGTGACTTGCTGATATTGTCTAGATGGCATGGCATGATAATTTTGTCTATATGGTATATGAAGACCTTGTCTATATGGCATTGTATGATGATTTTGTCTATATGGCATGGCATGATGATTTTTATGTGTGGAGTGATGTTGATTGTGTCTTTGTGCATGATGAGTGTGTACTGAGTGAGAATTGTTCTTACGTGCATGTGGTTTGTGAAAGTTTATGTATATAAATGCATGGTTATGTGCTGCATGAGAATGACGTGGTTGACTAGCAGGAGTGGTGTTGTGCCCATGTGATTGGGTTTGAGGTTGAACAACCTGTTTACCCAATTTGGTTTCTAATCTTTTAGAAACAACTTGCAGTTCATCAACCTTAATATTTAAGCCATAAATCTTAGTCATGGAAATTTTGTGTCTACTCTTTTCTTCAGCAAGCAACGTGTTGAGAGTAGTGATTTCTTGAGTTTGTTGCTCAATACGTGCTTCAGCATCATGTAAGCTTAATTTAAGCTTGGATACTTCATCAGTGTCATTAGTGGGTGATGTGTTTCTAACATTATCAAGAAGTAAAGAAATTCTTTGTATCTCATCTTCTAGACTTTTGATTTTGTCCTTGGCATGTTTATATTTACCGATGACCTTTTTATGATCATCGAGTAAATCAGTGAAAGCATCGCCAAGTTCATCAAAAGAGAAGTCATCCAGAGTTTCGTTAGATACCTTGTTGGAAGTTGCCATCAGGCACACATTTGCTGTATCTTGAGAAGAGTCTTTTTCTGCTTCACTTTCATGCCAGATGCCTGTGTTGGCATATTTCTTTGATGAGTTCCTTTTGTATGGCTTCTCATAGCGGTTGCTCTTCTTCAGGAATGGGCAGTCTTTTCGGACATGTCCAGTTTTCTTGCAACCATAACAAGTTGGTTCCTCTTCATCGTCTTCTTGAGATTCCTTCTTCCTTCGATTGAAGCAAAGGAATTTCCTGAAGTTGCGAACCATGAGAGCTTGGTCTTCATCATCCGAGTTATCTTCTTCGGTCTCATCATGATTAGCTCTTCGTTGATGAGCTTTGAGTGCGATCTCCCTGGTCTTCGGAGCAGGCTCTTCGAAGTCCTTGAGGTCAAGCTCGTGAGTCATAAGCTTACCCATCAAGGTCTCCATTGACATTGTTGTGAGATCGTTTCCTTCTATGATGGCTGTCACCTTAGGGTTCCAAATCTTTGGTAGCCCTCTGAGCAGCTTACGAATCTTCTCGTGGTTTGAGTACTGCTTTCTAAGCGAAGATAGAGGATTGATGATGTCGAGGAATCTTGTGATCATTTGAGTGATCGTCTCACTTGGCTTCATCTTGAAGGCTTCGTATTCTTGAGTGAGACGGCTTATTTTAGATTCCTTGACCTGTGTGGTTCCTTCATGCGTCACTTCTAGAAGTCTCCATACTTCATGAGCAGTGGTGCATGTAGAGACCCTGTTGAACTCATTCCTGTCTATAGCACAGAATAAAGCATTAATAGCCCTAGCATCTAGACTTGCCTGTTTTTTCTCCTCGACAGAATATTTGTCGTGTGGTTTCTCAATGAGGTCACCATCGACAACTATCCTGGCGGGCTTTTTGTAACCGTCAGTGACGACAGTCCACAGGTCAAAGTCTAGAGACTTAAGATAGAAGCTCATCCTTGTTTTCCAATATGTGTAGTTAGTTCCATCAAATAGGGGAGGCCTATGAGTGGACTGACCTTTACCATGATTGGAAATCAAGGATTGTGTGGTTGCCATGGATCAGCTCTTAGGATGTTAGTCCTTGTAAAGAGAACAGAGCTCTGATACCAATTGAAGAACAGTTTGGCAACTCTAGAGGGGGGTGAATAGAGTTTATATAGAAAAATAGCCAATTAAAAATAACTCTTTCACCAACAATAAATAATCAGAGTAAAGTGTGGAAAATAAATGAAGAGCAGAAGAGCATACGCAAACACAGCGATTTTAACCTGGTTTCCCTCGTGGAGGACTAGTCCAGGCCTGAGAACTCTAGCTCAGGATTAAATCCACTATTTGTGAAATAGTAGCTTACAACCCATGCCTTTTCTTCAGAAGAGCACGTCAACTTCTAACAGAGGATCGCAGTGGCGATTTGCTTGGAATTGTCCAAGCGACTTCTTCACTCTTGCACAAGAATCCTAACTGAGAGATGCTGAGCACTCGAGACTTAGGAGGCTTGTGGCTAGTAGATAGGAAGGGTATGGCTTATTGAGCTTGTAGGAGAGAAGAGAAGAGAAGATTGAGTGAATTGAAATGAGAGAATTCATGCCCTATTTATAGTGTTTTTAGAGGCAAAATTCGGCCAGAATTCGGGTAGGAAAATTCAAAAATTTGGCCGTTGGACAGCTAGCAACCAGCTAACCCTAAAATTAGGGTTCCTGATTTCTAGGGGACAGAGTTCGGCCCGAACTCTGTGTGGAGGCAGAGTTCGGCCCGAACTCTGTCTCCAGAGCACAGAGTGGTTCTAAGTGGGACTTGTGGGCAATTTTTGTTTTGGTGGAGCTTGGGATTTTGGGTAGGCTTATAGACTAAGTTCCAAGAGCTCAGCATAACTCAGAGTACATTCTTCTAGACTCAATAAAATGTAAAAGTACAGACTCGAAAATACACTGAGAGTCAGAAACTGAGCTGTTGTCTGTCCTGAACTGAATGCAGACGTCGTGTGTCGTATTGAATTTATACAGATATTATTTAGTCAATGTAGTCAATATTTGGTTGACTGTGACTTTGTGTCAACAGAAATTGGACTTTAAGTTGGTTTAACTCTAAGATTGCCCTGTAATGCTCATCTTAATGTTCATATATGTTTTGATCTCTAAGAATACCTATAGTGTTCTGCCTTGAACATCATCCTAGTTCAGTCCTATTTTGGGTATTATTAGCTATCAACCACATTGATCATTTTCCAGTTGGTTCTTGTAGCAGTCATTACTTTGTGTCAGATGTAGAGTATAGGCTCAATTGGGTCTTGTTTCAGTATTCCAGTAATTGGCATTTCTTATCATACATAGCCCTTTCACATACAACTTGATAACTGAAACAAAGACACACTTTCACACTGATTTTTGGCACATTACACTGTCATGTGTTAAATCATAAACCTGGGAGCATTTTAATAACCTGAGAATGGACCCACTGTCATCCATTTCCTGTAGACTCTAAATCTGAGACTTATACAATTGTATTGACACCCACACACACAAATCCTACCATATCTCACACACACATATGAGTTTGATTTTCCTCACACAATTTCTTTTTCCTATCACTGTTTCAGGAATCCTGAAACCTATTACACTGTCACACACAAACCTGAGAACAGTCCCTAGCTTAAGGAAATTTCTAATTGTCTGTTTAGATCAGTCTATATGGATGTGGTTCAGTCAGTCAATGGTCTGTCCTGCATGTAGAGTATCAATTTCCCTCAACTTAGTGATCAGTTGGTTTTAGTTAGCTCAATCCAGTTATAGAATGAGATATACAGGGTGTTAGGACCATGACTTGGTTGAATGTTCAGATCCCATACCTGTTACCAATCAGTTTCCATGTTGATGTTGTCCTGTATCACCCAGGTTCAGTCCCTTGAAGGCCAGAGTTCAGTCCCTTGCATGTTGGTCCTACTTAGGATGTATTGTTCAGATGTTGCATTAATCCACAAGATATTGTTCACTCCTCTATGCATATGTCCTATCCTTCCTAACTTAAGCCTAGAACTTACCTTAGTATCTGTCCTCTTCATGAGGTATTAGACCAACCTATTCACTGCACATATACACTGTTCCTCACCTAACTACCTACTGTCATTCAGTCCCCATACCAGCCTTTCCAAGCACCCCATATCAGTCCTAAACCACGCCATATTTAGCCCCACAAACCTGTCCAAACTAGTCCCTAAAACCCCCTCCAATCCAGCCTAGTAGTAGCCCATTTACCTGTCCTAAAACAGCCTCCAACAGCCCTTGTACACAGCCTATTTAGCAGTCCCCAACCTGTCCTTAGCTGACTATATATCAGTCCTAGATTAGCCCATTGACAACCCAAAACATGCTACATATCAGTCCATGTTTTGGCCCATTTGCTGTCCACAAAAACCAGCCTTGAACAGCCCCTTTAAACCTGTCCTAAAACATAGCTGTGTGTGTATGTTAGCTATGTGTGTGTGTGTAAGTGCCATATATGTATTTGTGTGAGTGAGCCTATATATGAGTATAGTATGTGTGTCTATAAGTAGAGCTTATATGTGATGTTAACATAGTCTATAATTATATGAATGTGTGTTAAATATATTTAATTAGATATAATTGATATGTATGAATGTGTGGAATGGTTTATGTATGATATAGCTATGGCTTATAGCCTATATACAGGGCACATAGCCTATGGCTTATTGCTTGTGTGTGTGGTTTGAATGCCAGTATAGGTGTACAATTGGCTTGTATAGCCTTGGGATTGATGTAGAGTGCTAGCCTAGGCTTGGTTAGGCCTAGTGAGACTTATTAGACTTGTTTGGCTTAGGCTTGACCTAGTCTGACCAGTCTAGTTGATTAGAGTTGACCAAGTGTTGACTTTAGTCTAGTTTGACCTAGACAGCTTACAGACGCATCATAGATTACATTCATCATCCCCTGTATAAATCTTGACTTGTGTTGCTCTAACTAGGAGTCAGGTACCTCATCTCGGACAGTATATTTACTTCAGACATTCAGATACCAGGCAACTATATTCTCTGATCATTTCAAATCCTGTTTAGAATTATTTTCCTGCTTTAAATTACTTTACTTGATACTATCACGTTGGTCACACGGATTAGTACTATATGGATCCTTTTTTAAGATGTTATCCCCTCAGGAGCATTGGATACTACATGTTCTGTGCGTTTCACTTACATAGTGTATCACTATGCTTCACGATTCATTGATCACTTGTGACATGTACTCTCATGATTACAGAGTCTTCTTTGAATCACCCATTTATGGGCATTCCCAGATCACCCATTTATGGGACTACCATGTATCACCCCTTGTGGGCTATTACATGGAATCATAACATAACCTGGCTGGATCCTTGTATATTGACTGGGGGTACGGGGGAGTATAAACAGTCATGTGAACAATTCCAAAGTAGAATAGCCATGTACGCCTCTTTAGTATAGCCATGTGCAAATCAAGTCGTTCATATGTCGACTTTGTACTCTAAATCACTAGTCACTGGTAGCTCTCTACTTATAGTAGATATTTCTATTACAGTTCTCTCTCTGTTTACATTCTGTACTTTCTTTCAGTTCATATATCTTACTTTACTGCATGATTATATTTTCTAACCTGCTATGATTTGTTGAGATGTATTGTGCTCGCTCCTGTCCTGACTGGACCTGTTGAAAATTTTACAGAGGATGATGAGGAACCCTGCACCCCTTACTTTGGAGCTTGTCTAGATGACACTCGCGACCTGGACCCCTGGAGAGGTTCAGGCAGCTGCTGAGGATGATACCGTTGTATAGTTTAGATAGTCTAGATTGTCTCTTTTTCATGTTAGTTGTTGTCTTTATTTTCAGAGTTGTATAATTTGAGATGTTGAGACTAGTAGTTGTTAACTTATGATATTTTATTCTGTTGTGCCTCAGTTGAGGAGTTCTTATCTATTTCATCGTGCCATATTCTATCTCTAAATTGTGATTGAGTTGTACCTTCTGTAATTAGTCTCCAGTTGGAGATTATTCTATATTGTGTTAGTTATAGTTCATGACCTAGAACAGCGTTCTACTACCGACACTGCGGCATAGGCTGGGCGCTGTTACGTACTCGTATCCTCACAGTGGGTGCGGGTCGTGACACGTTTTTAGTGGTGGCCCATGCAGGTCGAGTTTATATAGTGGTATTCGAACTAGAGTATCACTACAACCTGCAGTAGGATTACGATATTTTTGAAGGTACTCAATCACAGTTAGGATTCCTTGAAAGATTCCTGGGATGACCCTTGAGAATCTTATTTAAACTTCAATTTGAAATCATTTCCCTTGTTTGTTGCTCTCACTCCTTGATTATTGAATTTGATTTTGTTGGATCGTTGTTGATTTTGATTGTCCTATCGAGATGAATTTTATGTCCTGAGTTACGATATTTTCTGATAACATATGTTGACGGGAATACAGAGATGGTAAAATGTCTACTTGATTATGGAACCTGTAGTTTATCGTAGCCATATTAGCTGGCGTGGCGGAAACATAGGGACCTGACTTCGGATGTACGAATCTTGGTTATGAGATTTGGAATTTCTCGCAGCTATACTAGTCGGCATAGCGAGATTTCCAGATGACATGATTGTAGAGGTGCATACCCCAGTTATGGAATCTATCGTTTATCGTAGCCTTGCTTACTGGCATGGCGAGGACTCTGAGTAACATAATTTTGGACAGACGCATATGATTATCAGATTGTATCTTGAGAAGGTTTTTAAACATATCATCTCTATCGTACCATTCTATTGTTATAAATTATATTCCATCATCAAATAACTTAGGAGTAGGAGTATGAGTAGGAGTAGCTTAGCTGTTATTATAAATCTAGTGTAACTTCTTGCTATAATTTTTTTCTTCTAATACAATGAATCGATGATTTTGCTAGACCTTAACTTGGATTTGATATTATAGCTCTGGTTTCAAAATGGTTCATTCTTTTAAACAGATAAGCAGAACAGATTTTATCATTATTTCCTTCTTGCCATTATTTCTTGTATTACCTTAATATATATATATATATATATATATATAAATTTATATATATATATATATATATATATATATATATATATATATATATATATATATATATATATATATATATATAGTGGACACAGATACTTGCCTGATACGTATGCATGCTACACTTGATTACCAACCTATCTAAATGCATATTAATATGTTTGATGTTAATTTCTTAAACTCCTAATATTTCTAATATAGTACAGTATCAGTGACTAGTTCTCTGTTTTCCAGATTAAATTCGTAAATTAAATGTAAATTTCATATTATTAGTCGTTGTTTACATCACTGCACATGTATGTTATATACAGGGTTTCAAGTTTTAAAGAAATTGGTTGAGTTTTGTGTTTGAATTTGTCAAATATGAGACTGTGTGCATATTAACCCTTTAAGCCTGAATTCTAAGTGATTAGTCAATTTGCAGTTTTTTTAAATGTAATGTTTTGAGCCGTATACATTGTTTTATGTAGGGATATAATGTTAGGTTTCATACTCTTACATGTTAGGTTATGGTTGTGGTAAACATTGGGTTGGTTTTGATGTTCGAATTTCTTCAACATCCTGAAAACTGAATATATGTTAATATTTTTACATTGCTTTCAAATGTGTAGTTCAATTTTGGATTAATATGTAATGTTGAACTAAACTGAATGATTGAACCCTTCATTTCAAGTTTTAACCCATGTACACTTGACACTCTACACTAATGTTCACAACTGCCATGTAAACCTAACCCTTCATCTCCATGTTATGTTCATAAATCTATATATATAAAATATATATATATATATATAAAAATAAATAAATAAATAAATAAATAAATAAATATATATATATATATATATATATATATATATATATATATATATATATATATATATATAGTTTATGCATACATGTTATAATGTATATAGATACATAATTAAATCTCTACCTCTCTATACATATAGATATACATATATATATGGTTAGCCATGCATGTTATGAGTAAATAGCTTGTGCCTTGTAGACTGTTTAACCAGTATGCCATAAATAGTGTAACTTGATAGCTATTGTTTTGAGACCCAAATCCTCCTATACACTTTTATGTATATTTCACACACACAAGTCTACTATCTAACCATATGAACATGTCCACATACACCCAACACACACTAACCACATAACCTTTACACAATGTTAGCTTTTTCCTCTCTAACACTCTCTCTTTCTATATATATTATATTGTGATTGGATTCAATGCTATTTAATTTCGTTCCTTAAACTTTTGGTTTTGATTTTTCTTAAATAGTACCCCTTTATAGATGATTAGTAGTTATCTTATTTTATTTTTAATAATTACCAGTTTTCATATAGGATGGTAGACTGCCTTACAGCCTTGATGATTGTTGTTTTTGTAACTTTTCTAGTTCAACACCCTTGATTGCTTGTATGTTTTGATACCCTATGATTGTTTTGGTCTAGTGTGACTAGTATACCTAGATGAGACTTTCATTACCACCGTATGCCATGACCCTTTATGCCGTCCTTTTAAATTATATGATTGATTAAGTTTTGAGACTTTGATTGTGGGGGTTTGACCTAGAAGGGGTAGGAATTTTTTAATTTCGAGGACGAAATTTTTCTAAGGTGGGTAGACTTGTAACACCCAGTTTCTAAAATGAGGGTAATTTTAAAATTTTGTATTTTAATTTATTTAATTATGATATTTAAATAATAATAAGATTTTTGGTAATTTTTAATCATTTTTAAACTATTTAAATCATGACTTATGATTTTAGTGTTTGGCTAGTGTAACCTTAGAGACTGTTGACCTAGAGCCTAACCATATTATTGGGATACTTATTTGTCATTTTAGCCTTGAGGATATTTTTGTCATTTTTTGGATTATTTGAATTTAGTATATTTTATTAGGAATTTTTAAAATGATTTATTGAATCGTGTGTTTTAAATACTAGTTAATTAATTTCCATGTGGTTTTGGTTAGCCTAACCTAGATTGGACCTAACCTAGATTAGTCATAGCTAGCCTAGTTAGCCATATTGAGTTTAGTTGGTATTGGTTAAATGGTTTGAGTCATGTTTAGCTTAGTGAGTGGGTTGCAACTTAACTAGGAAAGAGCCCTAGATTCTAGGCCACCCATTAGCCTTGATTCATTGCTAGCCCTTAGATGAAACCTAAAAACCCTAACCCTAGCTAAAGTGGCCAGCCAAGACCCCCCTGCCTATATAATATCCTTTTAGAAATTTGTGCCCTCTTCCATTATTCAATCATTTTCCTAAGAACAAGGTTAGCCTCCATTGAAACTTTTTCATATTTTATTCAATATTAATCCTTTTTCATCCAAACTTCTTCCATGGTGTTCTAATTTAAGGTTCCTTACTGTTCATGGAGAGAAATCTCAGGTTTGGACAAATTTGGAGAGTTTTGGCTAACAAGGAGAAACCCCCCTTTGGAGCTTTTTATTGAAATTTTAACATATAGGTAAATCCCTATTCCCTCCACCAAATTTTATTTTCTTTGCATGGATAGGAAGCCCTAGGAGTCCCCTAGCTGATAGCATAGGTGTGGTGTCGAGTCGTGTCAATTTTGTGTCCGTATCGGACACGTATTAGCTTGTTTGTTAAGTGTTTGTTGATTTGCCACAAAGGGTTTAAACTTGGTATTTTTGGAAAGTGTTTAAATGGATTGTTGTATTATATATATATTGAATTCATGCTTGACTGAGCACGATTTAGGCCCGTATCCGTGTCCAAATTGGACACGAACACGCTGTACACTGCACTGTGCACTATCCTGCTCACTGACACCTCGTGTGCACTGTACACGACACGTGGACACGTGCCACTTGACACAGACCTAGGGGCAATGTTTGATAAGACATCCCCAAAGTTTTGTGTCAAGTCGTGTCGAGTGAAATAACGCACCCGTACTGGCCGCGTGCTGTCGCGCGCAGGCGACTGAACACGTGCACAAACACGCACAAACGTGCGTTCGTGTCCTCTGTAGACACGTCATGGATACTTGTCAGGCTACCCCACGTGTAGCCCTACCCTAGGCGACCACGTGGGTGTGTGCACGTGAAACGAAGTGTCGTATGTCGTGTCCTACAGACACGTGCACGTGTGCACGATACTGCCTTCCTGTGTACTGTCCAGTTATTGATTTCAGTGTTAAATTCCATTTTAAATGTTTAAATTACTAATTAGATCCTAGACTTGGTTAACAATCTCTGTTAGTTGATGTTACTTATTGGAATAGGTTGTTTGTCATGTAAAATGGGATTTGAACTTGAAGTTCATGCATGGACTGATACCATACTATATTTTTCCAGTTTCCTGAACTTCAATCCTATTTTAAATCCTATTTTAACTGATGTTTAAGTATCACTAATGATTCTACATAGTTTTTAGTTCATGATTATTTCGAACTTCCATCTAGATTAGGATTTTTGATATGGAAATGAAAATTGGACTTTAAGTTGGTTTAACTCTAAGATTGCCCTGTAATGCGCATCTTAATGTTCATCTATGTTTTAATCTCTGAGAATACCTATAGTGTTCTGCCTTGAACATCATCCTAGTTCAGTCTAATTTTGGGTATTATTAGCTATCAACCACATTGATCATTTTCCAGTTGGTTCTTGTAGCAGTCATCACTTTGTGTCAGATGTAGAGTATAGGCTCAATTGGGTCTTGTTTCAGTGTTCCAGTAATTGGCATTTCTTATCATACATAGCCCTTTCATATACAACCTGATAACTGAAACAAAGACACACTTTCACACTAATTTTTGGCACATTACACTGTCATGTGTTAAATCATAAACCTGGGAGCATTTTAATAGCCTGAGAATGGACCCACTGTCATCCATTTCCTGTAGACTCTAAATCTGAGACTTACACAATCGCATTGACACCCACACACACAAATCCTACCATATCTCCCACACACATATGAGTTTGATTTTCCTCACACAATTCCTTTTTCCTATCACTGTTTCAGGAATCCTGAAACCTATTACACTGTCACACACAAACCTGAGAACAGTCGCTTAAGGAAATTTCTAATTGTCTGTTTAGATCAGTCTATATGGATGTAGTTCAGTCAGTCAATGGTCTGTCCTGCATGTAGAGTATCAATTTCCCTCAACTTAGTGATCAGTTGGTTTTAGTTAGCTCAGTCCAGTTATAGAATGAGATACATAGGGTGTTAGGACCATGACTTGGTTGAATGTTCAGATCCCATACCTGTTACCAATCAGTTTCTATGTTGATGTTATCCTGTATCATCCAGGTTCAGTCCCTTGAAGGCCAGAGTTCAGTCCCTTGCATGTTGGTCCTACTTAGGATGTATTGTTCAGATGTTGCATTAATCCACAAGATATTGTTCACTCCTCTATGCATATGTCCTATCCTTCCTAACTTAAGCCCAGAACTTGCCTTAGTATCTGTCCTCTTCATGAGGTATTAGACCAACCTATTCACTGCACATGTACACTGTTTCTCACCTAACTACCTACTGTCATTCAGTCCCCATACCAGCCTTTCCAAGCACCCCATATTAGTCCTAAACCAGGCTATATTTAGCCCCACAAACCTGTCCAAACCAGTCCCTAAAACCCCCTCCAATCCAGCCTAGTAGTTGCCCATTTACCTGTCCTAAAATAGCCTCCAACATCCCTTGTACACAACCTATTTAGCAATCCCCAACCTGTCCTTAGCTGACTACATATCAGTCCTAGATTAGCCCATTGACAACCCAAAACATGCTACATTTCAGTCCATGTTTTGGCCCATTTGCTGTCCACAAAAACCAGCCTTGAACAGCCCCTTTAAACCTGTCCTAAAACACAGCTGTGTATGTGTGTTAGCTATATGTGTGTGTGTGTAAGCGCCATATATGTATTTGTGTGAGTGAGCCTATATATGAGTATAGTATGTGTCTATAAGTAGAGCCTATATGTGATGCTAACATAGTCTATAATTATATGAATGTGTGTTAAATATATTTAGTTAGATATAATTGATATGTGTGAATGTGTGGAATGGTCTATGTATGATATAGCTATGGCTTATAGCCTATATATAGAGCACATAGTCTATGGCTCATTGCTTGTGTGTGTGGTTTGAATGCCAGTATAGGTGTGCAGTTGGCTTGTATAGCCTTGGGATTGATGTAGAGTGCTAGCCTAGGCTTGGTTAGGCCTAGTGAGACTTATTAGACTTGTTTGGCTTAGGCTTGACCTAGTCTGACCAGTCTAGTTGACTATAGTTGACCAAGTGTTGACTTTAGTCTAGTTTGACCTAGACAGCATACAGAAGCGTCGTAGATTACATTTATCATCTCCTGTATACATCTTGACTTGTGTTGCTCTAACTAGGAGTCAGGTAACTCATCTCGGACAGTATATTTACTTCAGACATTCAGATACCAGGCGAGTACATTCTCTGATCATTTCATATCCTGTTTAGAATTATTTTTCTGTTTTAAATTACTTTACTTGATACTGTCACGTTGGTCACACGGATTAGTACTATATGGATCCTTTCTTGAGATGTTATCCCCTCAGGAGCATCGGATACTACATGTTCTGTACATTTTACTTACATAGTGTATCATTATGCTTCACGGTTCATCGATCACTTGTGATATGTACTCTCATGATCACAGAGTCTTCTTTGAATCACCCATTTATGGGCATTCCCAGATCACCCATTTATGGGCCTACCATGTATCACCCCTTGTGGGCCATTACATGGAATCATAACATAACCTGGATGGATCCTTGTGTATTGATTGGGGGTACGGGAGAGTATAAACAGTTATATGAACAATTCTAAAGTAGAATAGCCATGTACGCCTCTTTAGTATAGCCATGTACAAATCAAGCCGTTTACATGTCGACTTTGTACTCTAAATCACTAGTCACTGGTAGCTCTCTACATATAGTGGATATTTCTATTACAGTTCTCTCTCTGTTTATATTCTGTACTTTCTTTCAGTTCATGTATCTTACTTTACTGCATGATTATATTTTTTAACCTGCTATGATCTGTTGAGATGTATTATGCTCGCTCCTGTCCTGACTGGACCTGTTGAAAATTTTACAGAGGATGATGAGGAACCTTGCACCCCTTACTTTGGAGCTTGCCTAGATGACACTCGCGACCTGGACCCCTGGGGAGGTTCAGGCAGCTGCTGAGGATGATACCCTTGTATAGTTTAGATAGTCTAGATTGTCTCTTTTTCATGTTAGTTGTTGTCCTTATTTTCAGAGTTGTATAATTTGAGATGTTGAGACTAGCAGTTGTTAACTTATGATATTTTATTCTGTTGTGCCTCAGTTGAGGAGTTCTTATCTATTTCATCGTGCCATATTCTATCTCTAGATTGTGATTGAGTTGTACCTTCTGTAATTAGCCTCTAGTTGGAGATTATTCTATATTGTGTTAGTTATAGTTCATGACATAGAACAGCGTTCTACCGCCAACACTGCGGCATAGGCTGGGCGCTGTTACGTACTCGTACCCTCACAGTGGGTGCGGGTCATGATACTGAACCTGCCCACATTCGTGTCCGACACTGAAGCTCCCCCGTACACATGCGTCCTCGAGCAAAATATTACGTACTGTGCATGTCTTCGATGACCCATAGCTTCCTTTGAATTGTGTGAATGGTGATGCACCCGCCTCTGAATGAGTTTACTACAAACCTTGATCTCTGTAGCTTCCCTTCCCGAAAATATTTTTAAAATATTTATTTATTTATTTGATTTAATGGTGATTTTTTTAAATTTGTTTTATAAATAATTAGTTAGATAATTATTACGGTAGATGATTTTAGTCATGGTTAGGAATTAGAGTACAAGGTGATTAGGAATCGTGGTACGGATAGTGCAGTGGCGTGCCTTGACTAGTGTATTAGCCATAGTAGGGATGACCGAGCCATAATGATGTCATAACTAGAAAAATCAGGCCAAGTTGCGAGTTAATCTCTATAAATGATTTAATTAGTTATTTAGTAATGTTACGACTTTCAGGGAACCCGATAGTGCCAAACTTGCCCGGACCTGACCCAAATCCAGGCCAGTCAATGTAGTCGGGTATTTTGACCAAGACGTCAGAGTAGCATATATTATGTTGGTACTTTACCTTGGCAATTTTGGGAGACAATTCTAGGAACAGTTGTTATATATATATATATATATATATATATATATATATATATATATATATATATTATTTATATATATATATATATATATATATATATATATATATATATATATATATATATATATATATATATATATATATATAAACATATTAAAAAATATATATATATATAAACATATTATATATAAAAAAAATAATAATATATATATAAACATATTATATGTGCTTGTTATTGGAAATAATATTTTATTGATAATATAGCAAATAATTTTCCATAACAAATAAGTTGGACTTTCTGGGAATTATTTAGGTTATATAAATATATTTGTATATATATATATATATATATATATATATATATATATATATATATATATATATATATATATAATTTATGGAATATGAAAAAAATTAAGCTTTTATTTATATATATAAATTATCATTGTATTTTGTTTATGTGAATTTTTGGTATATAAAGATTAAGGATTAGATTTCAAAATTGATTATACTTAATATTTATTACTCGTGTTTGAATTTATAGTATATATGTGTGTGTCATTATATATATAAATATATATGCATAAATATAAGTTACCTTTGTTAGCTTGTATTAATAATTATAGTGTATATGTCATGTATATATATATATATATATATATATATATATATATATATATATATATATATATATATATATATATATATATATAAATATATATCAATATATGTGTGTATGTGTATACAAATAAATATGTATGTAGGTATGTATACATATATGTGTATATATGGATTATAGATACATATATATATAATAGTTAAATAGCAATAAAACCTAAACAAAGAAAACAAGAGAAGCAGTAGCAGCCGGCCTAGCCAGGCCCAAACCTAGCAGCCCATGGCCAACTAGCAGAGACTAATCCCTAAACCCAGTCGACTAATCCCCTACAGAGCAGTCCCAAGCGCCCCATGCTCGAACCCGAGCGCAAGCTCTCCCAAACTCGTGCATATATACCACGACAACAACGCAAACCCCAAACCACGTCGCCTCCCCACGCGACCCCAGACCATGGGCGGCCACCTCGACGTCGGAGCACCACCGAGGGACTGTCGGACGGCGGCCAAAGACGCCAAACTGCACGCACAGGAGCAGGACACAGCAGCAGTAACAGAGTTCACGAAGGCCGCTTTTGCAGCGCATGTTCTCGGCACACGATCGATCGTTTAGCGATCTTTTACTCAGGTACGAGCACCACCTATAGGACTTGAAGTGTCTTCAACTAGATTTAATTATAGTACACTAGATTACCTAGAAAATTGGTGCCAACTTGGCAGAAAAAAACTGTTCCGAAATGAACAGGATTCGATTCCAAGAACTAGTTTTGGAAGGCAGGCAAAACCTTCGACAGTTTCAAAAATCTACTTGAAGGGATTTATAGACAACCTAACCATGATCAAAACACAGTAATTAGTTTATTTATTAGTCTATTGTACTTTGTTTAAATCGGGATAGAAGTTGACCAAAAACTATTATCTAAAATAGTTAAAAAACTAGAAAACTCATCCACACGATGCGCATCTCGCCAATCCGGACGATATGGTCACGAACCGAAAGCATCGAAAGGTGCGTAATGGCTTTGTGGACGTGTGGGCTTTGACGAAATTCAAATTGGTCGCGTGTGCGCGACGAATTTGATACGTATTCGTCAAAATTCATCGTATCGACCATTTTGCACAAACTCCAATTACTTTGTGCACGCTCGTCAGATCGAGATAAAACTTATGCCAATAGGACCGTATCATTTTTTTGGTCCTCTATGCCAAGTTTGGTCTGATTCTGAGACAATTATTTGGATCGCCGTTTTGTGGACCCTACGGTCCGATTCAACGGATCATGGCCCACCGAAATCCAAATTGGACATACCGTTGGGTTCGTATCATCAAAACGGATCCGTAGACCTGTAGTTTGACGACTTTAGAGACCATTGACTCTGGCACGATTTTCGGTGTAAAACGGGTCCAACGGCGGACATTATTTTTTTCCGAAATTACTGTTTTACTCCAATGTCCAGAATTGGATTTAAGCACAGGCAATTCTAGCTAATTTGACTATTCTGAGAACACTGACATTGTCTGTTTCAGCTTTCGGAGACAGTTGTGATGATTTGGACTTTACGGCTCACCTGTTGACTATATTTTATGGGATCTACGTGCAACCTCCAGGCAAGTATACCTTGCCTCCCTCTACAGTTTATTTACATGCATATTTCTATTATTATATAGTTTTACTAGTTGGTTATTTACATATGATTTGTATATCGTACAAGCTAGTATAGATATAGTCCTTGTACATGGTTAGCCTTGTAGTTCATATTGGATTGGTTCTCTCGTGTGGTCGTGTCGTGTCCTCATCTGTATCTTGACTGAGTCGTGTCTGTAAGTATGTGTAAGTGAACTGCTATTCCTTTGTCTTTTCCATAACCTGCGAGTCCACACGCGGGACGAGGGTTGTCCGTTTGCACCTACGAGTCCACACACGGGACGAGGGTGACTTGTCTTGAAACTAACCTGCGAGTCCACATATGGGGTGAGGGTTGGTATTCCATTGATCTTCCAGCAGTTCATTTATGCATACTTGATCCCATATCCGTGTTCATAGCTACCTGTCAGTAGCCACATGTCAGTCTCATGTCTAGTTCCTATTTATACCCTGGTTATATTATTGCATGATTAAACTGTTAGATAGACATATTTTATGTATCTTGCTAGTCCTCTGAGGACCTGATGATCTCTTCAGGTTTAGCGACTGTATGGAGTTAGTTAGCAGAGCGGGATGGTAGAGGATTGCGATGTATGATACAGGTATTTGCTTGTGATATTTCTTTATTATCCTCTTTATATTCCATACCATGATATACCCTGCTTATTTATAGACTCATATCATTCTTGGAGTCTAATCGAACAATATGCTAATGGGCTGCAGACCATGACCCATACTTGTTCATTCTTGTTTATATGATTCATGTGGATTGAGATATAGTTTAGATTAGATATGATACCATGACCTTGACAGCTTATACGTACTCGAGTCGGGCTGGAGTCCACTCGATACGTAGCTGGCTTGCTCACGAGCTCGCATCCGAAAAGTGGGTATAGGTTGTGACAATCTCCTCTCAGCCTTCGAACTGCCGAAACCAATGTCGCTCCATGAAGCTTTGGTAAATTACCCGTCGCCAAAACCGAATCCGTAGATCAACCCCCACCTGGAGACCAACCAGCTGTCATGGGACCGAAAGAATGACCCTTAATCTTTGAGTCATCTCCATTCGTCACTTTGTCTCGACGAACCGAATCCTTCGTAATCCTCAAAACTTCTTTAAGACCCTACTCAGCATCCACCTCCTGTCGAACACCCCTCGAGCCTCCATCTAGTATCTATAACATGCTTGTACAGCTCGGCGGCTTGGGCATGTATATACCATAACATAAATCTCCCCGATCCAGCTGTTGGGAACCCTTCGCAAACATCCAATCTATGTCCCTATACAAACTATGACAGCCGACCCTAGAGGGATGAATAGGGTAATAAAATAATTACCAATAATAAGTAAATTAAAAGACAATATAGAGAAAAGAGAATCAAACACTCGATGTATCCTAGTATCCTCCCAAGGGGCACTCCAGTCCCGGAACTCTCTCCGGCTTTAATCCACTATTTGAGTAAATAGTTACAACATGAGTTTGGATCCGAAAAACTCGTCAACTTCTTATACACAAGTTTTTGTTCGATGGCTCGTCAACTTCTTACACACAAGTATTTCTTCGAAGGCTCGTTAACTTCAAACTTAAGAGAAAAATGTTTAGATCTTCTTGAACACTTTGAAGATCTAACTTACAACTCTTGAACTACTCTAACACTTTAATGGATGCAACTTAAAGCTTGGTAGAGTAATAATGGAGCTCTTTGGTTAGATAAAATATAAAGCTCAAGTGAATAAGTATTTATGAAGAAGAGGAAGTCTATTTATACAAATCTAAAGTCATAAAGAGCATTCAGCAGCCGAGAATTATCGGATGGAAAATCTGCAAAAATTCATCGAATTATCCGGCCAAACATATAACTAAATAGAGCTGTTGGATGCATTAAATGCTCTGACAGATGGTCGTTGGACTTGAATTCGAATATG
>JANAVB010017989.1:15000-30000 GCA_029216955.1 Iris pallida
AGGCCTCGGGCGCAACTTGCGTTCAAAGACTCGATGGTTCACGGGATTCTGCAATTCACACCAAGTATCGCATTTCGCTACGTTCTTCATCGATGCGAGAGCCTAGATATCCGTTGCCGAGAGTCGTACAGAAGTACAACGTTGTTAGGTGCGCGTGGCCCCTCCCCGTTGGGGGAGCAGCTGCGCTCAGTATACAGTGTTCCTTGGCGCCCACCGCGCCGGGGGTTCGTTATGCCGCCGCGCCGGCCCGGGCACGCGCGCCGCCGGGGCGGTGGCGTTGTCCGGGGCCGACGGGCCGCACGGGGGTGCCCTGTAGCGCCCCGCTTTCGATAGGCGACGGAACTTCATAATATGCTAGCGCCGAGTCAGATCGGCCGGGAACTTAGATGGCCATCTGACTCGATCGCTAAGCTTGGTAAACGTTAACGCCTTGCGGCATCGATTCAATTCGATTTGGACGGAAGATACGAGAATCGATCCAACTAATGGAACGACTTCTGTTGGAACAAGTCCTAGATGCAGCGGGCTGCGTCTCGGCGCGCGAGCTCTCTATAAGAGTCCCTTCGACGGGACCGGACCGCTGTATGGTTTTCTTGGAGCTTTGCCGCTTGGCTTGATTGAAGTGCTTTCGCGTCGTTTTCAAGGATGCAATTACAAATTTCGATGCAAGGGAAAAAGAAGGAAATCTAACAAAGTGTTGATGCATTGCAGGAGCTCGCGTAACTAAGGATTGACGTTGCGTAGCGCTTCGACGACCTGCACGAAGCCAAGTAATCGGTGGGTGATTCGGCCTTCTTTTCTATTCTGTCCCGCAAACTTAATCCTTGCTTCGAATCCATTCAAATCGAACGATGCCAAGTTAATTGCATGCCAATCCACTAAGTCAAGAACTCGGGAAAAACGTATCGATTTACAAATACAAGTTTTTCACATAAACCGAAAAGTTTAAGGTTTACAGAAAAAGATAGACTATTTCAAGTGCTGCAAAATATTATGAAACGGCGATTGTGGGTTACGATGCCTCGGACAATTTGGTGCCTGCGGGACGCTAAATCGGGAGTACGACTTGAGGAAAATGAAACATTGCATGAGTTGGGGGAAAATGATAATGTCGTTAAATACTGTCCGCGCTATACAAAACTGGTTGCATATATAAACTGTTCACGCATTGGCATGGTCATGGACAGCTTGTGCACAAGTTGATATTTTTCCTCGAATCGATATCCGGGGCATCGGAATCGAATCGGCCTAGGGGGAATGAATAATCGTGCTTCGGCACCGATGCATTGCGGGACCGTCAGTCAGGCTTGCAACCTAGACTGAGCGGGCCGAAATGCCGTTGAGATAGTCCCACGTGATGTGTAACATCAATGACCGCATATAAGATAGTAGCATGCTCACCTATTGTCTTATGCAGGGTAAATATTATCTCTGTTTTCATGCAGGGACGAGCACGGCCGTGGTAAGAAATATGATAAACTGCTATGTTTCACTGTATGCTTTATTACGCAAAGATGGCTATCGAATATGAACTGAATTCATTTAGTTCTAATAGAAAGACAACTCTAAAGCATGCCTACCCTAACAAATCAGAGTCGGTTTAGACGAGTGGGTTCGTCTCGTCCACTTAGCAAGTGTGCTAATCCCATTCCCCCAATTTCCCCAGGTGCGACGGGCGCGCCCAACTAAACTGGAGCTGAAGTGCGGAGAGGCGTTTTGAAGCTCTTCCTATACTGAAGTATTTTGAAGCCAATTCAAGTCGACGGCTTATGTATAAAGGGGCGAATGTATGGGACGGCAAGCGTTAGTTCAGGCAACTTGTCGAATGTATCTTCTTTCTGTTTTCAATCAATGTAGCCGCAACGGCATCCAATGTAAATTACGACTTGCACTTCGTTGCAAGCTATGAATGAAAAGCATTTCTATCTTCCTATACTGCGTCTTATATTCTGATGTGAATTGTGAAGTTTCGACTTGGCGTATTAATATCAAAATTTAACGATAACCAATTGAGAACTTGTCATCTTGCCTTGCACGAGCGCAACTCCAGGCTCGTGCGGCATCACGCCTTAGCGAGGACGATCGAATCGGCAAAGTAACACCGGGGACGAACGGTTTGTCGACTCGGGGCGTGACAAATTGGTATCAGAGCTCAGTTATGTTTCCTCGGATTTTCGAAAGATGTTTCATTATTGGAATGTCCGTTGCGATGGCTCGATTGAATGCTTGTCGGCATGTTGCGTTGTCACGCCCCGCTCCCGTAGGAGCGATCGTCCTCGCTAAGGCGTGATGCCGCACGGGCCTAGGTTGCGCCCGTGCAAGGCCAAGTCCAGAAACGGCCGAATTGAGTCTAGGCCACAGAGTCGCACAGAGTGTCCCCATTTGCAGCGGAAAGTAAATGAACGCAAGTTGAATACAAAATCAAACTCTTTATTGATATTCAAGAAGTTACAAGCGGCGCTAGGCCGATATTACAATTCGCTCAAGCTCTCTCTCTGAAACATAAAAGGCATGCCAAGTGGCTTACAAGATGGAATGATTCATGGCGATGTTCCGATACATTATGTCCTGTATAGAGTGCTTCAGCTCCTTGCAACGCTCCAAGGCTCCAGAGGTAGCTCCGCGCCTTAGCACGTTCGATGGAAGCTCCGCACCCGCCGACGATACCTGCTTCTGCAAGCAGACTGTGGGGTTATCAGTACATTGTTATGCACTGGTGGGGAGGCTGGCTCGCCCACAATGCCATCATTACCAAACACGTTCTATAATCTTTTGTGCATCTCTATCATTCATTGTCTTTCTAATCTTGCCTTAGGATCAATTTCATGGCATATTGCATAGCCTATCTCGTGTTACCGAACTCGAGTGTCGCATGGAAATACATGTACGACTTACCCATACTTACCGTCCGGCCTTCCCTGTTCAAGGTAAACCAAGTTAAACCACGATTCATGAATAATAACATAACACGATTCATGCACGCATTCAATATCAAGTGTGTGTCCATGTCTCGGGATTCTAGCACGTCGGGGGCATGTTCTAACACGTCGTAGGCACGTTTTTAGAGTGTTACAATTCAAGCATGTTTCGGGTATTTCGTTCAAGCATGTTCAGGAGTGTTACATATCGAGCATGTTCAGCAGGTTACATTTCAAGCATGTTCTGGCATGTTACATTTCGAGCATGTTCATGTTCAGGATGTTACTTTGCAAGCATGTTCAAGAGTGTTATATTTTGGGCATGTTCAGGAGACACTTGTTCATTTAACTTAGATTACTTTGATTTCAATGCAAGAACTTGCACGTGGATTGCCACCAGCATAGTCCACTTAATCTACATGCACGGGTCGCTGGCTTTACAAGCCATTTAGGACATTCCCCTGTGGCAATTCTCAACTTAGCGTAGGGTGATGGCTGGTACACCCCGTTAAGTCTCTTGAATATACCCTCCTACTTACGTCTCTTGGTGCCCAAGCCCGCACCCAAGCAGCCCGTAAGCGCCGTTGATTCTGCCTAGGCCGGCCACGGTTTACCCCCCCAACGCCCGTGCCGCAGAATCCTTCCACACGACGGCCACGGTATTCCCCCCCATCGCCCGTGCCGTTTGTCCACGACCATTTCGTATTGTCTTATCATTTTAACTTAGCGGCTATCTCCGAGCCGTAGGCTAACCCTTAGCCATAATGCGTTAACGACCAGGTTGGCGTCCGTACAGCGCGGGTAGCGAGCCCCGTTGCACGTGCCCGTCACACCTGTCGCTAGCGTCTTATCTTTCATGTATTCTTTCTTTTCATGTTATTCTTTCACTTGTTCGTATGTTCATAGAGTCATTCATGTGTTTGTTCATTCATTCGTTGATTCATTCATTCATGCATTACGCAACTCCCAGTGTGGGAGTCGCCCTGGCGACCCATCGGTCCCATAGCCTTTCAATGTTGCTAAACTCTACTCGGAGCGACTATGTTGATAGCCTTCCCGTTTCATTGTTGTAAACCATTCATTGTTTCATTGTTTGAACGTATACGGGACATGAACGTGAGCTTGTGCCGTAGCACGAGCGTAGAGCGTGGTGCGAGCGTTTCTATGATTTCCAAGTTCTTTTCCACGTTCTAAACAAGCATGCAAGATGGGATTATTCCCTTAGCTAGGTGCGTTGAATCATTTATTAACATGCATGGTGTTGTCGCCTAGCGATTCTCGTGATAGTGTCCGCATTGTTATGTGTCTAGGCTAAGCACAGACGGGTTCATCGGAGCCACCCACCTTAGCGATGTTCGCATCGGCCGAGCGATCCTCCGAGCGCGCCTTCGATAGTCTAAGTCTGGATTCATCTTGTCGGGCCAATGCAAGCCTTGCATCGATTTGCATTATTACTTCATCGGGTCGAGGCAATTCTTCGGGTCGACGGCTCGTTTGAGTCGTTGCACTTGCCGTTTGGAATCGGCGTTCCGCTAGGGCGGAGCGGGTCACTACATAATACACCACTCAAAATAAGTCTCGTCCTCGAGACTTTCTGAGCGCAGGTCATCCTACCGTTCCTTAACTCGGATCGTATGCGCACCTTAGGCAATTTCCTATCGAATGGTTTTATCGTTCGACGGCATCGAACAGTACTTGATATATTTCTAAGTCCCGTGTCGCACGCGTTGGGTCGATTTTATCGAATAGCCTTTCATTCATTTTAGAGTTGATTGTACTTATTCAATTCGAGCATTTCTTCGTCTTGGTTGCCATTTCGACGTGTCATGGAACTGGAATGGTTATACGAGGCACATTGTAATTCGTCAAATACGAGGGTCGCAGGCTAAGGCAAATTCACTTTTCATTCATCTCGGTCATCGAGATGACCCGACTCGCTTCTCAAGCGTTCTCGTTCATGAAATCAGTATGATTTCTTCTTAGCGGGGTCGACCAGTCAAGTAAATTCTCGTCCAATTCAAGACCAAGTATTGCACTATCGTCGAGCATAACTTCCTATCAATGGTTCAATTCGTTGTACCAACTTTTACTAGCACGATTTCACGTTCACGACACTTGTTCACTCCCCAAGTCGTGCTAGAACTCAACGTATCACTTGGTTGGATCGTGCACGCATTCCAAGCGTCCCCAAAATACATGCATTCAGCCAAGCCGCAGGATAGTGAGTTTGTCATTCTCACTCGAGTCGCATCGTGCACATACCCAGGCGTCCCTGAAATATATGCATGTCAGCCGAGTCTCGTGAGTAGGGTTTCCTATATTCGTGGTTCATGCTATCCATCCATGCCAATCCTCAAGATCAATCTTTTGATTGCTAACACATGAAACAGGGGCGTCTCGCCTAACCGCTAGGCCATCTTTTCGAGGCTAAGTCAATGTCAGGATTGGAATCATAGTTCCCCAACAATAATGCCAACACTGACCCCAATCCTAGGGTCAAACCAAAGTCGATAGTACGGGATTTTCTACCCAAGCTCGCGTCACTCAGATTTCTAAACATCGAGCACGATCACCTAGTTCGCATCAAGACATTCGTTGCGCGGCGCAACGAATTTGAATCCATTCCGATCACCAATTCTAACCAATTCATGTATTCGATCACGAGTTCATCTAGCTTTGACAATATGTTGCGCCCCAATCTCACGCGAGTCCGATTATCCACGGTGGTTCATGAATCACCATGCAACGCTCTCGCGGAATAATCATTCTCATCGGGGCGTAACTCTTGTTTGCGTCTAGACTAAATCATTTTCGATACGCGGATTGGACCTACTCAATCCTCAAACTTAATCATTCAAGCACACCGAATCATTCTCAAGTCATCTTCGCGTCAAACCACAAGTCGAAGCAATCGTATTGCCACGCCGTGCAAGTTTGATCACCCCCGCTGGATGAATCACCATACCAGCGCTCACGCGGAGTGATCGCCCTAATCGGCGCGACGCATGTGCGAGGCTGAAGTTGCGCTCGCATAAGACAAGAATGTCGACGTTGGGGTTATCGTCGAAGTAAATCCAAGCATTTCATTTCATCCAAGTCAAGATTTCAATTCGATAGTTTACCCGTCATTTGTTCAACCAGAAAATCCTCGAGCCAAGTTTGTCCTTTTCCTCGACACATTTCAATATCCTGATTATAACATCCATCGGAACAATAACATTTGCACGATCGTCATTTGCCGAGTCAGAGTACCCCCGAGTTATCGCATATCGATCTTTGATACGCCTCAATACCATCGACGATATGTGTAACCTGACGATCTTCTTTTGCAACCAATTTCGAGTCGTGCGTTGATGCTGTTGTCCGAGTTGGATATTCCTCAATTTTTCCCGATACTCAAGATCAAGTTCAGCCGCTTTTCCCTCAAAGCTCGTTTCAAGATCGTTATTCAAAACTCAAGTCACATTTCATTTGCATCAATTCGACATCGCACGCACGTTCCTCTAAGTTTCCTCGATCAAGACCATCTATTTTTATCCGTCGTTCCGAATCATTTCTAACACGCGTTACTCATTCACAAGTTGTCCAGCGACATCTCGTTCGGGACTTTTTAAAGTCACGGCCAACTAAACGTGACACGTTCTAGAGCTTTGCGCGATTGCATCGCTTCGCCGACATACTCGTTCTATCCGTTAATCCTTTAGTCTCGCTCGAACAATTTCTATAACGTCCATACACCACTCAGGGTTCGAGCCACTCGACTAGTCGCTGACACTCATTCTTATTCTTCTTCGAACCTATCACATACACCACTCGGGTTCAAGCCATACGGTCAAATCCTCAATCACGTTCGCGCCATGCACTAAGATATCCTTCAGATTCGTTCGACGAATCTCTAGCGTACTCGCTTACGTCGTCTCGACGTACTAAGTCGTTCACACTAATCCTCAAAATCCAAGTCAATCATTCGCGTACGCCTAAGCGTTAACTCGATAGCGTTCCTATCGATATACACTCAAAGTGTATCTCCGTTCTCGATCGAGCGATACTTGATATCGCTTGCAACCCGATTGCACCCAAGAGTCGAGGTGCGCGACACGCGGACTAAGTTGTACCGCTTAACCATCCCGCATGGACTATATTCATGTTTTGCACGCTCAGTTGCTAGGGTCAACGCAAGACTAGTTAGGCACGTACGAGACATGTTAACTTTGCATGTGTTCTCAATCGAGTCATGTTTAACGTCGTTCGGCACAAAGGCCTTCGCCTATCGATCCCGTGCAACCGAGTACTTGTACGAGCTTTTGAAAGTATTAGACTTATTGTATGGAACATCCCAAGGCACAACGAGAGAGAGCGTACACTTCCTTATTTCCAACGAGCTTTCAAAACTGAGAATTCGATGTGAAGTCCAAGGACGTAAAGCCGTGCTCTGATACCAAACTGTCACGCCCCGCTCCCGTAGGAGCGATCGTCCTCGCTAAGGCGTGATGCCGCACGGGCCTAGGTTGCGCCCGTGCAAGGCCAAGTCCAGAAACGGCCGAATTGAGTCTAGGCCACAGAGTCGCACAGAGTGTCCCCATTTGCAGCGGAAAGTAAATGAACGCAAGTTGAATACAAAATCAAACTCTTTATTGATATTCAAGAAGTTACAAGCGGCGCTAGGCCGATATTACAATTCGCTCAAGCTCTCTCTCTGAAACATAAAAGGCATGCCAAGTGGCTTACAAGATGGAATGATTCATGGCGATGTTCCGATACATTATGTCCTGTATAGAGTGCTTCAGCTCCTTGCAACGCTCCAAGGCTCCAGAGGTAGCTCCGCGCCTTAGCACGTTCGATGGAAGCTCCGCACCCGCCGACGATACCTGCTTCTGCAAGCAGACTGTGGGGTTATCAGTACATTGTTATGCACTGGTGGGGAGGCTGGCTCGCCCACAATGCCATCATTACCAAACACGTTCTATAATCTTTTGTGCATCTCTATCATTCATTGTCTTTCTAATCTTGCCTTAGGATCAATTTCATGGCATATTGCATAGCCTATCTCGTGTTACCGAACTCGAGTGTCGCATGGAAATACATGTACGACTTACCCATACTTACCGTCCGGCCTTCCCTGTTCAAGGTAAACCAAGTTAAACCACGATTCATGAATAATAACATAACACGATTCATGCACGCATTCAATATCAAGTGTGTGTCCATGTCTCGGGATTCTAGCACGTCGGGGGCATGTTCTAACACGTCGTAGGCACGTTTTTAGAGTGTTACAATTCAAGCATGTTTCGGGTATTTCGTTCAAGCATGTTCAGGAGTGTTACATATCGAGCATGTTCAGCAGGTTACATTTCAAGCATGTTCTGGCATGTTACATTTCGAGCATGTTCATGTTCAGGATGTTACTTTGCAAGCATGTTCAAGAGTGTTATATTTTGGGCATGTTCAGGAGACACTTGTTCATTTAACTTAGATTACTTTGATTTCAATGCAAGAACTTGCACGTGGATTGCCACCAGCATAGTCCACTTAATCTACATGCACGGGTCGCTGGCTTTACAAGCCATTTAGGACATTCCCCTGTGGCAATTCTCAACTTAGCGTAGGGTGATGGCTGGTACACCCCGTTAAGTCTCTTGAATATACCCTCCTACTTACGTCTCTTGGTGCCCAAGCCCGCACCCAAGCAGCCCGTAAGCGCCGTTGATTCTGCCTAGGCCGGCCACGGTTTACCCCCCCAACGCCCGTGCCGCAGAATCCTTCCACACGACGGCCACGGTATTCCCCCCCATCGCCCGTGCCGTTTGTCCACGACCATTTCGTATTGTCTTATCATTTTAACTTAGCGGCTATCTCCGAGCCGTAGGCTAACCCTTAGCCATAATGCGTTAACGACCAGGTTGGCGTCCGTACAGCGCGGGTAGCGAGCCCCGTTGCACGTGCCCGTCACACCTGTCGCTAGCGTCTTATCTTTCATGTATTCTTTCTTTTCATGTTATTCTTTCACTTGTTCGTATGTTCATAGAGTCATTCATGTGTTTGTTCATTCATTCGTTGATTCATTCATTCATGCATTACGCAACTCCCAGTGTGGGAGTCGCCCTGGCGACCCATCGGTCCCATAGCCTTTCAATGTTGCTAAACTCTACTCGGAGCGACTATGTTGATAGCCTTCCCGTTTCATTGTTGTAAACCATTCATTGTTTCATTGTTTGAACGTATACGGGACATGAACGTGAGCTTGTGCCGTAGCACGAGCGTAGAGCGTGGTGCGAGCGTTTCTATGATTTCCAAGTTCTTTTCCACGTTCTAAACAAGCATGCAAGATGGGATTATTCCCTTAGCTAGGTGCGTTGAATCATTTATTAACATGCATGGTGTTGTCGCCTAGCGATTCTCGTGATAGTGTCCGCATTGTTATGTGTCTAGGCTAAGCACAGACGGGTTCATCGGAGCCACCCACCTTAGCGATGTTCGCATCGGCCGAGCGATCCTCCGAGCGCGCCTTCGATAGTCTAAGTCTGGATTCATCTTGTCGGGCCAATGCAAGCCTTGCATCGATTTGCATTATTACTTCATCGGGTCGAGGCAATTCTTCGGGTCGACGGCTCGTTTGAGTCGTTGCACTTGCCGTTTGGAATCGGCGTTCCGCTAGGGCGGAGCGGGTCACTACATGCGTGAAATAAGAGTTCCATACAGGTAAGCCCGTAGATATTTTTGAAAAATACTAACGGGTTTACTCTGTTTTGTAGGAATGACTAAGAAAAGGAACAATCCCGCCCCAACCCAAACTGTAGATAGTACGTCGAGCACAAAAAGTACCGAGCCTAGCGAGACGACTATGCAAAAGATGCTACAGTTGATGGAGCTGCAGCAGCAGCAGCTTCAGACACAATTCAAAGCCCAATTCGAAGCGCAACAAAAACAGATGAATGCCCTGACTCAAATAGTCAGCAGAATGGCGGGCAACACGAAAACGACGGATGAAGGGCCCGAGGGAAACCAAGGCAACCAAGAAGAAAACGAGGAAGAAGAGACTCAACCGCAAATGATAGATTCTTCTTCCTTGTTCAAGGCAAAGGAGTTCCGCAAGATGAATCCACCGAAGTTCAACGGCCGAGCGGAGCCTGATGTGATCGTGGGATGGCTCGCGGAGATGGAGGACCTGTTTAATCTGCTTAGCATCGAAGGGTCCCAGCGGGTAACTTGTGCGGCGTTGCAGTTACAACTGAGGGCGTATGACTGGTGGGCCGCTAAAAAGCAGGAAATCTATGAAGCAGATACAGACGTCACGATTTCCTGGAAAATGTTCAAGGGAGCCTTCCTCGAACAGTACGTTCCTCGCGCCGTCCGTCAACAAAAAGAAGACGAGTTCATGATGCTGCGACAGGGAAATATGTCTGTCGACGATTATGATTCGAGCTTCTCAAAGCTGGCAAAGTTTGCCGGCGCCTTTCTGCCCAACAAGGAAGCCTGGTGTGAACGCTTCCAACAGGGCCTAAATGACGAACTGCGAAGGGACGTCGTGAATCAAAGGTGCCGAACATACCGTGAATCCTATAATGCCGCTCTTAATAGTGAACGCATCTTTGGCCATATGTCGAGTAGAGGCATCCGTAACCACTTCAACAAGCGTCCTAACGACGCCGGCGCCGGGGGATCGGGAATAACAAAGCGTCCGAACAGGTTCGATGACCGAGGCCATGGCAGTCAACATTGCACCAGGTGCGGTAGGCGTGGGCACCGAACCGTCGACTGCGTCACGAGATCTTGCTATAAGTGTGGCGAGGTAGGCCATATAGTTACATATTGCCCGCACAAAGTTCAGAATCAACATAACCCGCCGAGGAACGTCCCGAATCCTCATAAAGCGCCGATACTGCAAGGCGCGAATGCGGTGCCCGTCAACCAACAAAACCAACGCCACGGAGCTCAAGGCCGAGTTTATGCCTTAACTCGGGACGAGGCGTTTGCGTCCGATACTGTTGTAACAGGTATATTACTCTACAAAAGTATACCTGCTCGAGTATTATTCGATTCGGGTGCGACGCATAGCTTTATATCTGCTGATTTTGCGAAAGAAAATAAAATCACCATGCAATCACTAGATATAAATATTAGCGTTAGCACTCCGTCGGGAGTCGATATGCCTGCGAATTTTATTTGTAGGGATGGCCACATTTGCATCGGAGGAAGATATCTATCCTTGGACGCCGTCGTACTAGACATAAAAGATTACGACATAATCCTGGGCATGGATTGGTTGGGTGCTTGTCGTGCAACGATCGAGTGCGCGGAGAAGAGAGTGGTGTTTCGCCTTCCTGGCGAGACAGAGTTCTCATATTCGTGCGGTACGGCCTCGAAGACGGCGATGATGGTGTCGGCAATCTCGGCAAGGCGTATGCTGCGTTCCGGCTGTGCGGGATACTTGGCATCAGTTCGAGACACGCGGACGGATAATACAAACACAATGCAGACTGATGTTGTGGCAGATTTTCCTGACGTCTTTCCTGACGAGATGCCCGGGATGCCGCCGGATCGAGAAATTGAATTCAGCATCGACACCTTTCCGGATACGCGGCCGATATCAAAGGCGCCTTACCGAATGGCTCCAGCAGAACTGAAGGAGCTGAAGGTGCAATTACAAGAGTTGCTAGACCGCGGATTTATTCGCCCTAGCGTCTCTCCGTGGGGAGCTCCCGTACTGTTCGTGAAGAAGAAAGATGGGTCGTTGCGGCTATGCATCGACTATCGGGAACTCAACAAGGCGACCGTGCGGAACAAGTATCCTTTGCCGCGAATCGACGACTTGTTTGACCAACTGCAAGGCGCGGCGATATTTTCAAAAATCGATCTTCGTTCAGGCTATCATCAGTTGAAGATCAAGTCCGACGACGTATCGAAGTCTGCCTTCCGCACTCGATATGGTCATTACGAATTCCTTGTCATGCCGTTCGGTTTGACGAATGCCCCTGCCGCTTTCATGGATCTGATGAACCGAGTCTTCCGACCTCAAATAGATAAATTTGTAGTCGTATTCATCGACGATATCCTTGTCTACTCAAAGAATCGGGAAGAGCACGCGGAACATTTGAAGACGGTACTGCAGATTCTGCGTGAAAATAAATTGTACGCCAAGCAGAGTAAGTGCGAGTTCTGGATGAGTAGCGTGACATTCCTTGGGCACGTAATCTCTGCCGAAGGTGTCGCGGTGGACCCAAAGAAGATTGATGCGGTGGTGGATTGGAAACGACCTGCCTCGGCTAGCGACATTCGGAGCTTCCTGGGCTTAGCGGGCTACTATCGTAGATTCGTGCGAAGCTTCTCAAAACTAGCGTCGCCTCTGACTCGCCTCACCCAGAAGGGAGTAGTATTCGAATGGAGCGACGACTGTGAATCCAGCTTTCAAGAGTTGAAGCAACGGCTCGTCTCAGCTCCAATCCTTGCACTTCCAGACGGTCCCGAAGGCTTTCAGATATTCAGCGACGCGTCAGGAACTGGCCTCGGGTGCGTACTCATGCAGAGAGACAAAGTCATCTCCTACGCTTCACGGCAGTTGAAGCAGCACGAGAAAAATTATCCGACGCACGACTTAGAATTGGCGGCGATCGTCTTTGCATTGAAGTTATGGCGGCACTATCTCTACGGTGTAGCATGCAGAATCTACACAGATCATAAAAGCCTGAAGTACTTGTTCACGCAACGGGAACTCAACCTACGACAGCGACGATGGCTCGAACTCATAAAAGATTACGAGCTAACGATCGAGTACACGCCGGGCAAGGGAAACGTGGTGGCCGACGCACTCAGCAGAATGTTTATGGGAACACTGGCCATAAACAAGGAGATAAAGCGAGACCTTGAAGCGATGGGTATCGAACTCGGAATTGAGTATCGACACCTGCACCTAGCGCAGCTGAAGTTAGGATCGAGCCTGCTGAGCAAGATAAAGACCGCACAGGAGGACGACTCATTCCTGAAGAAAATGTGCGAGCTAATTTCAACAGGAAGGGCGACTGACTTTGCGGAAGGCGGAGACGGGACGATGCGACTAAAGGGAAGGCTCTGCATTCCTGAAACTGCCGAACTCAGAAAAGAAATTCTGACGGAGGCACATTATGCGAAGTACTCGTTACATCCTGGAAGCACCAAGATGTACAAGGACTTGCGCACAAACTTCTGGTGGCACGGCATGAAGAAGGACGTGGCTACGTTCGTGTCGCAATGCATGGCGTGTCAGCAGGTGAAGGCGGAACACCAGAGGCCCGGCGGCGAGCTGCAGAACATCGCCATTCCTGAGTGGAAGTGGGACAACATCTCGATAGATTTCATTGTGGGATTTCCGAAGACGCCGCGGGGGAATGATGCGATTTGGGTCATTGTTGATAGATTGACCAAGTCAGCTCACTTCATCGCAATCAAAGTAGGATGGAGCGTCGATCGGTTAGCGCAAATCTACGTCGATGAGATTGTTCGACTGCACGGGGTGCCGGCCTCAATAATTTCGGACAGAGACGGGCGATTCCTATCGCGTTTCTGGACGAGCCTCCAAGCGGCGATGGGAACCAAACTGAACTTTAGTTCGGCGTACCATCCCCAAACAGACGGACAGACGGAGAGGGTGAATCAAATCCTAGAAGACATGCTGCGTCTGTGTGCGATCGACCTAAAGACTAGTTGGGATACGCATTTGCCGCTTGCGGAGTTTGCGTATAACAACAGTTATCAGTCGAGTATTCAGATGGCTCCATACGAAGCGCTCTATGGGAGAAAGTGCCGTTCGCCGATATGCTGGGATGACGTCGGAGAGCGACAAGTGCTGGGACCGGAACTGGTGGAGCAGGCCGTCGAAAAGGTCCGCTTGATTCGAGATAGACTCCGCATTGCACAAAGTCGACAAAAGAGCTACGCAGATCTTCGTCGACGACCGCTAGAGTTCTTGGCCGGGGACCATGTGTTTCTGAAAGTAACGCCCATGCGCGGAGTGATGCGGTTCGGCGTTAAAGGCAAATTGAGCCCGAGATTTGTAGGCCCCTTCGAGATCATTGAGCGAGTTGCGACGGTTGCTTATCGGATCGCGCTACCTCCTGCCTTAGCCGATGTGCACGATGTTTTCCACGTTTCCCAACTTCGAAAATACGTGCACGATCCAAGTCATGTGGTTAGCTTCGATCAGTTGGAGCTGCGTACTGACTTGTCTTACGCGGAGGAGCCTATTCAAATTTTGGACCGCAAGGAAAAGGTGCTGCGAAATCGGTCGATGTCCTTGGTCCGCGTGCTTTGGCGGAACCATACAGTCGAGGAGTCGACATGGGAGATGGAGGCGGAGATGAAGGAGAAGTACCCTGCGTTGTTCGTCTAAATTAAGGTCCGACCCTTGTTCTTAAGTTTCGGGACGAAACTTTTTCTTGGTGGTATATTATGTAGCGCCCCGCTTTCGATAGGCGACGGAACTTCATAATATGCTAGCGCCGAGTCAGATCGGCCGGGAACTTAGATGGCCATCTGACTCGATCGCTAAGCTTGGTAAACGTTAACGCCTTGCGGCATCGATTCAATTCGATTTGGACGGAAGATACGAGAATCGATCCAACTAATGGAACGACTTCTGTTGGAACAAGTCCTAGATGCAGCGGGCTGCGTCTCGGCGCGCGAGCTCTCTATAAGAGTCCCTTCGACGGGACCGGACCGCTGTATGGTTTTCTTGGAGCTTTGCCGCTTGGCTTGATTGAAGTGCTTTCGCGTCGTTTTCAAGGATGCAATTACAAATTTCGATGCAAGGGAAAAAGAAGGAAATCTAACAAAGTGTTGATGCATTGCAGGAGCTCGCGTAACTAAGGATTGACGTTGCGTAGCGCTTCGACGACCTGCACGAAGCCAAGTAATCGGTGGGTGATTCGGCCTTCTTTTCTATTCTGTCCCGCAAACTTAATCCTTGCTTCGAATCCATTCAAATCGAACGATGCCAAGTTAATTGCATGCCAATCCACTAAGTCAAGAACTCGGGAAAAACGTATCGATTTACAAATACAAGTTTTTCACATAAACCGAAAAGTTTAAGGTTTACAGAAAAAGATAGACT
>JANAVB010017991.1:0-2500 GCA_029216955.1 Iris pallida
TCCATCATTGTGAAGCAGAATTCACAAGTGTTGGATTGTTCACCCCCAATAGGGAACGTGAGCTGGGTTTAGACGTCGTGAGACAGGTTAGTTTACCTATGATGACCGCACCCGATAGTAATTCAACCTAGTACGAGAGGAACCGTTGATTCACACAATTGGTCATCGCGCTTGGTTGAAAAGCCGTGGCGCGAAGCTACGTGTGCCGGATTATGATGAACGCCTCTAAGTCAGAATCCAAGTAAATAAGCGGCGCCTGCGCCCGCCGTCCGACCACCGACCCGCAGTAGGGGCTTACCAAAGCCCCCATGGGCCCATGTCGAAGGATGTCCCCCGCGGCGGAGTGCCGCGGGGGAACCCTTGAAGTGAAATTCCAAACGGCGGGGGCTGAATCCTTTGCAGACGACTTAAATACGCGACGGGGCATTGTAAGTGGCAGAGTGGCCTTGCTGCCACGATCCACTGAGATCCAGCCCTTTGTCGCACAGATTCGTCCCCCCCCCCCCTACCTATTTCTCCCAACATAACGGGGCCCGAAAGGTTGGTCGCCCATACTTGGCCCCCTCACGCTCACGACGGGAAATACTACCAAGTACAGTATATGCTGCACCGCACTCACTACTCTACTCTGGCGCACGTGGCTCGTACAAATTGCCCATCTATTAAAGCGTCCTTGCGGCACCAAGCGCTCCACGGCGGAATACGCATAATTAACTTGCGTCGACGAAGGGCCCTATCGGTGCGACCGGCCGGCTCAGTAGCTCCTCCTACTACTGCCACCCTCCCGTCGGATCCGAGAAGGAAGGAAGGGTCCTTCTCTCTTCTTTCTTTCCCATAAAACACTAACTAAAACGGCGGCCGGGGTGCGAGAACCCACGAACAAGATCGGGAGAGAATACGCACGCATAGAAAAGACAGACACGTGAGTACGCACGTGACGGACAAGAGAATGCATTTACATCTCCCCGGACGGAGGACCCTACTAATACTACTAGCGTGTGTCGGGGACAACGAGAAACCGACGCCAAGGCTTTACGTACTACGTACTAATCTAGTACGTGCAGCAGGAGACACAACATTTCTGCGCACGGCGTGGGCCTGACGGGCCCTATCGGCCGCACGGGACAAACAGAGGAACCTATAGCTGCCGCAGCAATTTCTGCGCACGCAAACAGTTTCTGTGCACGGCGTGGGCCTGACAGGCCCTATCGGCCGCACGGGACGGAGGAACCCACGAGTTGCTGCAGTTTCTGCGCACGCAAACAATTTTCGTGCACGGCGTGGGCCTGACAGGCCCGATCGGCCCGCACGGGACGGAGGAACCCACGAGTTGCTGCAGTTTCTGCGCACGCAAACAGTTTCCGTGCACGGCGTGGGCCTGACAGGCCCTATCGGCCGCACGGGACGGAGGAACCCACGAGTTGCTGCAGTTTCTGCGCACGCAAACAGTTTCTGCGCACGGCGTGGGCGTGACAGGCCCTATCGGCCGCACGGGACGGAGGAACCCACGAGTTGCTGCAGTTTCTGCGCACGCAAACAGTTTCTGTGCACGGCGTGGGCGTGACAGGCACTATCGGCCGCACGGGACGCAGAAACGCATGCGTTGCAGCAGTTTCTGCGCGCGCGAAGAATTTCTGCGCACGGCGTGGGCGTGACAGGCCCTATCGGCACCACGGGACACAGAAATGCAAGCGTTGCAGCAGTTTCTGCGCACACGAAGAATTCCTGTGCACGGCGTGGGCCTGACAGGCCCTATCGGCACCACGGGACACAAAATGCAAGCGGTGCAGCAGTTTCTGCGCATGCGAAGAATTCCTGTGCACGGCGTGGGCCTGACAGGCCCTATCGGCCGCACGGGACACAGAAACGCAAGCATTGCAGCAGTTTCTGCGCGCACGAACAATTTCTGTGCACGACGTGGGCCTGACAGCCCCTATCGGCCGCACGGGACAGAGGAATGCAAGCGTTTGCAGCAGTTTCTGCGCACACGAACAATTCCTGTGCACGGCGTGGGCTTGACAGGCCCTATCGGCCGCACGGGACACAGAAACGCATGCGTTGCAGCAGTTTCTGCGCGCACGAAGATTTTCTGTGCACGGCGTGGGCCTGACATGCCCTATCGGCCGCACGGGATCGACCGGGTGCGCATATGCTGCGGTTTGTGTGCCTCGCGGCACTTCGTTTGCCCCGCGGCAGATTCCTGCCCACGGCGTGGGCCTGACAGGCTGCATCGGCGAGCACGGGCGCGGCCTGCGGCTGCGCGCGGAAAAATGACAAGCTCCTCAAGCACTTTGGTCCCCCGGAATCATCCCCACAATAAACTGCAAATCTATTATAGGGGAGTAGGTGGTGAAGGGGGGATGTTCGTCGCGCGCGCGCACGGGGGGCGCACGGCGCGTCGAACGGCTCCACGCTCGCGGCCATTTAGCGAGCGCGCGCTTGCGAATTTTGCTTGCGCGACGATTCGCGGCGTTTTCTGTCGCGCGACAATTTCTGCCCA
>JANAVB010017992.1:0-30087 GCA_029216955.1 Iris pallida
GACCAAATGAGTGGGGGTCATGTCCCCCCAAAACCGTCATACCCTATTATAGGATTATATTTTCTCATTATCATCACCATTATTATATTATCATTATTTTATATTTAGTAAGCTTTATTATAGGCTATCTTGTATTTCTGAAAATTATGTATGCACACATTTATATAACAGGTACTTGAAAAGGTATTATTATGATTTTGCTAGATTTTATGGAGTACCTAATGGGTTCTGTTAATATATTATATATATATATATCTATATATAGGGGTCATAAAATAATATATATATAATGTTCTAGATATATGTTAAATATACATAATGAAGATCAAAGGGGTCAAAAAATAAAACATACACACACACCCACATATGTATATAGTTATATTGAAATATAGATATATGTTGATATATACATAATAGGAGTCCCTTATTTAATCTAGCCATTGGGTAGCTAAGATCGGTATATACCGAGTGATTTAGTTAGAATTCAACATTATTAGATACTTGAGATTTTTTTTCTTAAACGTTTAATTGTGTTTTGATACGATGTAGGATTAAGGTGGTAGACTGTTCACTTGATAACTAGACTCCCTATGATACAATTCCTATCTTGACCATTTGTGCAATTTATTTTCTTCCTCTAAACCTATCACCCTATAGTAAATCCTTATTGCTTTAATCATTACCCATTGGACATGGATAATTATTTGACCAATGTTTTATTTCCAATCGATTGAGTTTGAGGCTAATATGATCCGTTACCCATTATCTACTCCGAGTTAGTTTTGTTGAAATTCAGAATATAATAGTTTCTTTTGACCTTGAATATTAAAGGAATCGAAATTAAGGTTTATCTTTCTCTTGTCTTCAATTATTTTCTTCCTGTCTAATCATTGGATTTTCAAAATTGTACTTTTCTTCAGGAATAGATACCTATATTTTTCTATCATGATCAACTTGTTCTAGAATCTTCTTTGAAATTCTACAGACATTGGTTGAAATTGTTTCGATGACTCGTAATGGCAAGCCAGCAGCACACTGTCCGCCATTCACTTGAATATCAGACTATGGTTCCCTGCATCTAGTAGCGCACTGGCGATGCATGACCCCTACGTTGAAGTAATTTCAAGTAAGAATGGATAATCGAATATTATTCAAACTATGACTTGGTTTGTCCTCTTTCATCTTTGAGTTATTATGTCAATTTGGACAAAGTCGATAGAGTATTCAATACCGTATTCTTACTTGAGTCGTGGTACCAAAGGGTTTACTGCAGCCATATGTACACTAGCGAGGCATAATCCTCAGTAAAATGGCTTGATATGCTTAACGGTGCTTTTTTTGATACTATAGAGGCTATATCCTTATTGACATACAACTAGTCATTTTTCCAAATTGATTTGGTGTCGTATTTCTTATTACCGTCGTATTCTCGATAAACTGCTAGGCCTTTCCTCCGTTTTTAGCTTCCTATCTGATTCATCATTAAGTTCCTTCTAATAATCATTTAGAACTAATTACCATATTTGATTTATTCCACTAGGATCATAACCGCTTGTGGATTTTGATTCTATAATCGTGCCTAGATAATTTTGCTTCATGCTAAAATTTTTTTTTATCGTTCCTAAGACCTTGATCATGATGAAAACTATTTGACTATAGTCTGCTTATATTATTTTATAATCGCCACTCCCGATCCTGGAATACGTATTTAATTGTGAAATTAATAATTATATTTACCTTATATTTATACGATATTTATTATGCAGTATATCTTCATGCATTTCCCAAAAATATCGACAAAATTTATTTCCTAATTTATTTTCTGTATTTGGGCCTACAGTTTTGGCTCATTTGGGTAACCTATTCTTGGTTCACCAATGGTTTCATCATGAACCCTTTGGTTCATCATGAACCCATGGGTCCAAGATCTTTATATATACTCATCTCATTCTCTCTCCTCTCATTTACTTCCTCTCATTTACTTCCTCCACCAACCAGGCAAGTACCAACTTGCTCAAGAGATGGATAATATTTTTGTCAATAATTTCTTACAAAACTATTTGTCAAAACATGTTCTTCTCCTCATCTATACTAGTTTAGAATTGGAAATTTCCATTTTGAAGCCTTGAGTTTTTGTAGATCTAGGTTTTAATTATTTTTGGATTTTACATGGTTTGATCTACTTTAGTTGGATTTTTGGGTTTTTGATGCTTCCATGTGAAGAGCATTCAGTTTCACCCAAGTTGGAACTTTGAAAATCTGGATTTGGAGTTCGGATGGCCAAGTTATGATGCTTTGAAGTTTGGGTTCAGCCATGGTGTTCTTGCTGTTTGGAGAAGACAGTGAACAGTATGCTCCTGTTTGAGCACGCTTCCTGTTGGAAGCGTGTCTCTCCTTGAGTCTGCGTGACTTTTCACGCAGCTCTCTCCTTGAGCTTGCATGACTTTTCACGCAGCTCTCTCCTTGAGCTTGCGTGACTTTTCACGTAGCTCTCTCCTTGAGCTTGCGTGACTTTTCACGCAGCTCTCTCCTTGAGTCTGTGTGACTTTTCACGCAGCTCTCTCCTTGAGCTTGCGTGACTTTTCACGCAGCTCTCTCCTTGAGTCTGCGTGACTTTTCACGCACTCCCTCTCCTTGAGCTTGCGTGACTTTTTACGCGGCTCTCCCTTGAGCCTGCGGACTTTTCACGCAGCTCTCCTCTGAGTGAGCCTACGTGACTTTTCACGTAGCTCCCTTTCCTTGAGCTTGCGTGACTTTTCACGCGGCTCTTTCCTTGAGCCTGCGTGACTTTTACGCAGCTCTCCTCTGAGTGAGCCTGCATGACTTTTCACGCATGCTGCCTTGAGTGAGCCTGTGTGACTTTCTCCCTTGAGCGTGTGTGCTTTTTGTGTGTACGCTTTTGGTATTTTATCAGATATTATATGACCATTTTATATCCTTACGCCTTTTGTCCCGAGCATGATATGAGCACTAATGACCCCGGTGAACAAAGTGTTCCTACCTGATATATGTACCTGAATGTCCCAGTTTTTTGTTCATGCTCGAGAAATGACTCGTAACTCCCCGGACGTATTTGCTATGATGTATTACACTAAGGGGTAAAACATGTTGACATACTGATTGACATGGATCCTCTTTGGGGTACTCGTACTAAGTACGACTTAGGAGGATAATCATGCAGGCCACAGCATGTGAGTCCAAGATTTCACCTAGGGTTAAATTAGGCAACTAAACATACTAGATGCATGGGGAGGGTCAAATCCAGAGATCGTGTTACACCAGCCGCCTTGAGATATTGTCTTGACTCGCCGGCTGGTCTCCACGGATACGTGTCATCCGTAACGAGTGGATGACTGTATTCGATTAATTCTGCTATATATTACATTTTTTGGCAAGATGGCCTTACGAGGGACCTGTGCTCAATAACACCTGTCTACACGAACCCCTGGGGGGCTAGCCTTGTTGGAAGATACGATCTGAGGATTTTCTAATAACATGACGCGAGGATAACCTCGTCCCACTAGAAACTCGTAGACTTGATTGGCCGTGAAAATGACTTGCTTGTATCTATTACCTTCCTGAATAACTGAGGGAAGCGACTGTTATGGTACGTGATCCAACCCATGTTCTTGTTTGATTGTTGGGTTGGTTATCGTACTATGACAGGCTGTGGACCGAGTTATGAACGTAAGACTTATTCTGATTGTGAAGTGCTACCTCTGTGAATGACTGAGGAACATGGTCTATCATGGTTGATCCAACCCATGTTCTTGTTGTTTGTTGGGTTGTTATTGTGCTGCGATAGGCTATCGACCGAAGTCACGATCAGGAGATTTTATTATTTATACCCTTTAACTTAGTGAAGTTATAGAGTACGACGCGCCCGACTCCATGCGGCACCTTTTGTCCTTGTTTGGTTGTAAGGGTACCATATAGGTTCGAGATGTGGCGCTACCCTATAATGGTAGCATAAGTATTACTATTATCAATCATTCTATTTAACTGGGTTTTTAATCTTAACTCTTGTGCCCCTTTGGCGGTACTTACTATTCGGGGCTGACCCTGCTGGTTTTGTTTGGCCAGATCTCGTAGCAGAGCCGGAGGACACGATCTTCCTCCTGACATCCATGGTGCATACTAGGAGCATGGCGGTTCGGGGACTCGAGTGGTTTCTTCTTCACCACTCCTGCTTATACTTTTGCGACGTTTAGCCACCGGCACCTGTTAGCCGGATTACTTGATATTTTGTGTCAGTACATAATTGTAATTAAACAGACTGCAGCTGTGTATAATTTTGTACTCCTGACTCTCTGAGATAGCTAAATTATAAAGCTAGTCTCTCATGATCATTTTGATGAAGCGTCGGGGACGCCTTACTGCTTTATCTTTAATATTCATTTATTTGCTGATGTGATTTGATTGATTGAGACTAGAACTCTGTGGGACCATAGGAGACTTGATTGTAGCATGTACCCCCTAGTCTCTCGACAGCCACGATCGCCGTATAACTTATGTACCTCATGGAGTAGCTGGCCTAGTCCGTCTCCGTATTTCGGTACTGTGGGTGTGACAAGGTTTTAGTGGTGGCCCATGCAGGTCTATTTTCAGACTTATGGGTATTGCGAATTATTAGAGTCTCAATCAAACTTGTTCCCCTTGAAATTCTATTTTGAATTCTCTGTCCTTGTCTTGATCTCTAACCTGACTTGCATCCTCGAAATCTTCCTCCTCGTCCGACTTGATAATCTATATTCTTCTCTATAGGGTGCTTCATTCTCAGTAGCGGTGAGGCCCATGAGGAAGCAGCAAGAGCATGGCTCGACTGGGCAGCAACAGGGAGAGAACCTTCTCCAGTGCAGGCACGAGCAGAAATGGAACCAGAGGCAGTGCACTGCAGGTTATTGAAACTCCTGTAGCTCCAGCAGCGACGGCAGTACCAGACGCCGTAGCACTCCTGAAGATCATTCGGGTTTCTTGTCACTAACCACATCAACAAACTCGGTAGCAGGAGCAGAACGTGTTGCTGAACCAAGGGATTCAGTTAGCTCTTGAGAGTGTCGGGGCTGACTCGGGAGCATCAGAAGGTTTCGTCGCTTGAACCCGAGTATTTTGATGGCACGAGGATGCCATCACTGCGGATGCCTGGATTCAAGACATCGAAGCCATTCTTGTGGCAGCCAAGGTTCCAGATGATGAGAAGGTTGATCAGGTCAAACTGGTACTTCAGTTCTTGCCCGCGACTGGTGGGCATCAGAAGAAGTTGGTGCAGACGCCCTGTTCGTTGGACCACCTTCATGACAGATTCAAGGCCAAGTATTTTGGCGTAGTAGCTCGATATGAGCTCCAGCAGAAGTTTATCAGTCTCAAGCAAGCAGCAGACCGTAGATGGTATGCAGCAGAGTTCTACAGATTGTGCCGTTTCGCACCAGCAATGGTGGCAACGGAGCCAGAGAAAGCTATGAGGTTCCAGCAGGGACTTCATTGGAACTATTATAGCTGTGGAAGGACACGACTACCAGACGTTTGACGCTATTTCGACGGCCGCTCGAGGCACGAGCTTACCCAGCAGGTTGGCATCGAGGACAGGAGTCAGAAGAGATCTCATTCCCAGGTTGGAGGAGGAGCAATACAGCGAACATCGGCACCAGTACCCGATGTACGTATTCATGATGCAAGAGCACCGCGGAGGACGGCCGTGTCAACTAATACAGTGCCAGTTCGGCATCAGCAGCGGAGGAACCAGCAACAGCGTCAGGAAGCACCCCGGGCTGTACATTCTGTGGAAAGACAGGGCACACGAGGAGGTGTGCCGTCAGCGAATGGCTTGTGCTTGAGGTGTAGTTCAGACCACCGTATCTCCACTTGTCCTGTGATGTAGAGGCCAGGAGGGCCAGCTCAGTAGTTTCCAGCATTGCCAGCTCCGATGGCAACCCCGAGTGGATGGCCAGTATTAGCAGAAGGCCCCTAGCCCAGCGTCTACCAACGCAGGCACAGATGTTCCGCCAGGCACAGGAAGCCGAAGGCCCTCAGAGGCAGCAACAGCATGGTCGAGGAAGGCCGCAACAAGGGGCTCCGCGGGGCCAGGCTCTCACATTGACCTTGGGAGAGGCTCTAGCGTCTAGTGACGTGGTGGCAGGTAAAATTCTTATCACCTCATTTCTCGCTGTAGCGTTATTTGATTCAGGCGCTACTCATTCATTCATCTCTGCACAATATGCTACATGGATTGGATTAGAGTTTGAGGCATTGCCGGAGAGGATGGATATACTCATCGACAATGGGGTCGTAGAAGTTAGCAAAGTGCACTTTTTATGTCCGTGGAGGTGTGTGGGCATTTACTGCCCGCATCATTGATTGAATTCCTTATGGAGAATTTTGATGTTGTTCTTGGCATGGACTGGTTGAGAGACAGTCATGCGACAATTGATTGTAGAGGAGGTAGGGTCATATTCAGCATTCCTGGGATAGAGCAGTTCATCTTTACTCGAACCTTGAATAATCAGGCCGGAGGCGTCATCTCAGCAGCAGTGTCAGAGCCAGGACAGATTCCGGGAGTGGTCGAAGATTTTCTTGACGTCTTCCCTGATGAGCTCCTAGGGATACCCCCAGTCAGAGAGGTAGAATTTAGCATTGAGTTGAACCCTGGACGAGGCCTATTGCAGACAGAGTTTACAGAATGTCACCGTCAGAACAGGATAAGTTGTATCAACATGAAGAAGAGTTGAAGTCTAAGGGATTCATCCGAGACAGTAAATCGCCCTGGGTCGTGCCAGTGATTCCAGTTCCCAAGAAGGATGGGTCGACGAGGATGTGCATCGACTACCGTAAGCTGAATGCAGTAACAGTGAAGAATAAGTACCCACTACCAAGGATTGATGACCTGTTTGACCAGTTGAGCAAGGCCAACATCTTTTCCAAGATCGATCTTCGGTCAGGATACTATCTAGTAAGAGTCCGGGAGCAAGAATTTCGTTCCTGGGGCATGTAATTTCTGGGGCAGGAGTGTCAGTGGATCCGAAGAAGATTGAGGCCGTAGAGCATTGGCCAGTTCCGAAAATGGTTGCAGAAGTGCAAAGTTTCTTAGGATTAGCTGGTTACTACTGAAGGTTCATGGCGGACTTTGCCAAGATCTCTGTGCCCTTAACGCGTTTGACGCACAAGGACGTAGAGTTTGTTTGGTCAGCTAGCTGTCAGGCATCATTTGAAGAATTGAAGAAGAGATTGATCTCAGCCCCGATCTTGACACTTCCAGTAGGAGCGGAAGGCTTTACAGTATATTATGACGTATCTGGGAAGGGTCTTGGATGTGTATTGATGCAGCACGGAAATGTGATAGCATATGCGTCTTGACAGCTTCGAGACCATGAGAAGAATTACCCGACTCACGATTTGGAGTTAGCAGCTGTGGTGTTTTCACTCAAGTTGTAGAGGCATAATTTATACGGAGATCGGGTAGAGATCTATACTGATCATAAGAGTTTGAAATACGTATTCACGCAGCGAGATTTGAACATGAGGCAAAGAAGATGGTTAGAACTACTGAAGGATTTTGACTTAGATCTTCAGTATCATCCAGACAAGGCGAATATAGTTGCAGATGCACTGAGTAGGAGAGACAGTGCCTTTATCTTGACCTCACAGAAGCATATTTTAGAAGACCTTCAGAGTATGGGAATCGAAGTAGTCTTGCCAAGGGATATAGGAAGAATGACCAGTATGCAGATTCAGTCAACCTTAGTAGAGAGGATAAGGGCAGTACAAGCAGGAGATCCACAGATTCAGAAGTTGCGGTCGGAGTGTGAATCAGGCCATAGGAAGGAGTTAGTGACTCATGAAGATGGTACGCTCAGGTTTGGAAACAGACTCTGTGTACCGAGTGGAGACCTTCGGCAAGAAGTTATGTCCGAAGCTCATAATTCTATATACTCCATTCATCCAGGAGGAACGAAGATGTATCGAGATATCAGGCAGTACTTTTGGTGGAATGGCATGAAAAGAGAGATAGCAAGATTTGTATCCAAGTGTCTGGTATGTCAGCAGGTGAAAGTCGAGCAGCAGAGACCAGCAGGGTTACTACAGCCGCTTCCTATCCCAGAATGGAAATGGAAGCACATCACGATGGATTTTGTGACCGGTTTACCTAGATCCCCGGCTGGCAAGAATGTAGTCTGGGTAATAGTAGATCGACTCACGAAGGTCGCTCATTTCCTTCTCTTTCGAGTTGGACAGACTACTGAGCAGTTAGCAGAAATGTACATGAACCAGATAGTAAGGCTGCACGATGTTCCAGTTAGTATAGTATCAGATCGGAATACGCGATTTACTTTCCATTTTTAGCGGAGCTTACACCAAGGTTTGGGAACCAAGTTAAGATTCAGTACTGCTTATCATCCACAAACCGACGGGCAATCAGAAAGAACCATCCAGACGTTAGAAGATATGCTACGGGCGTGTACCTTAGATTTTGGCGGATCTTGGGAGGATCACCTTCATTTAATGGAGTTCTCCTATAACAACAGCTATCAGGCTAGCATTCAGATGGCCCCGTTCGAAGCATTGTACGGAAGGAAGTGCAGGTCCCCTTTGGCATGGGACGACGTCGGAGAACGAAAGTTGTTGGGACCAGAGATGATCACGCAGACGGTGGAGATAGTTAAGTTGGTCAGAGAGCACCTTCGAGTTGCGCAGGATCGACATCGTCATTGGGCAGATCAGCATCGTAGGCCTCTAGAGTTCATAGTTGGCGACCAAGTGTTTCTGCGGATTTCGTCTACTCGGGGTATCATCAGATTTGGAACCCGAGGAAAGCTTAGTCCAAGATACGTTGGTCCTTTAAAGATTCTCGCTCGGGTAGGCGATGTGGCTTATCGACTTGCCCTTCCGCCTTCATTAACTGGCATACATGATGTGTTTCATGTGTCCCAATTACGTGGGTATGTCCCGAATCCGAGTCATGTCTTCGATCATTCTGAGTTAGTCGTTGGTACCGACCTAACTTACGAGGAACAACCCGTATCTATTTTAGACCGACGAGAGAAGGTACTCAAGAATCGGACGATAAGCCTTGTCCGTGTTTCTTGGAACCATCACTCTCCGGGAGAGTCAACCTGGAAGTGCGAGGACGAGATCAGATCTCGGTATCCGTATTTGTTTGACTGATAAGGTATATTTTTGCACCTTATTGACACGATTCCATGCTTATCTGCACCTGCTTGTTTTGCACTTTGTGATGTATGATAATAACTGCTATGATAGTTAACTTGTATATGATTATGCCCTGCTTACCCTGATTTTACTATCCTGTCTTGGCTGAAATTCCGAGGACGAAATTTTTCTAAGAAGGGTAGAGATGTCACTCTCCGATCCTGGAATACGTATTTTAATATGTGAAATTAATAATTTGTATTTATCTTGTATTTATACGATATTTATTATGCAGTATTTCTTCATGCATTTCCCAAAAATATTTGACAAAATATTATTTCCTAATTTATTTTATGTATTTGGGCCTACAGTTTTGGCTCATTTGGGTAACCTATTCTTGGTTCACCAATGGTTCATCATGAACCCTTTGGTTCATCATGAACCCATGGGTCCAAGATCTTTATATATATAACTCATCTCATTCTCTCTCCTCTCATTTACTTCCTCTCATTTACTTCCTCCACCAACCAAGGCAAGTACCAACTTGCTCAAGAGATGGATCAATATTTTTGTCAATAATTTCTTACAAAACTATTTGCCAAAACATGTTCTTCTTCTCAATCTATACTAGTTTAGAACTTGGAAATTTCCATTTTGAAGCCTTGAGTTTTGTAGATCTAGGTTTAATCATTTTTGGATTTTGCATGGTTTGATCTACTTTAGTTGGATTTTATGAGTTTTTGATGCTTCCATGTGGAAGAGCATTCAGTTTCACCCAAGTTGGAACTTTGGAAATCTGGATTTGGAGTTCGGATGGCCAAGTTATGATGCTTTGAAGTTTGGGTTCAGCCATGGTGTTCTTGCTGTTTGGAGAAGACAGTGAACAGTGTGCTCCTGTTTGAGCATGCTTCATGTTGGAAGCGTGTCTCTCCTTGAGTCTGCGTGACTTTTCACGCAGCTCTCTCCTTGAGTCCGTGTGACTTTTCACGCAGCTCTCTCCTTGAGCTTGCGTGACTTTTCACGCATCTCTCTCCTTGAGCCTGCATGACTTTTCACGCAGCTCTCTACTTGAGCTTGCGTGATTTTTCACGCAGCTCTCTCCTTGAGTCTGCGTGACATTTCACGCAGCTCTCTCCTTGAGCTTGCGTGACTTTTCACGCAGCTCTCTCCTTGAGTCTGCGTGACTTTTTACGCAGCTCCCTCTCCTTGAGCTTGCGTGACTTTTCACGCGGCTCTTCCCTTGAGCCTGCGTGACTTTTCACGCAGCTCTCCTCTGAGTGAGCCTGCGTGACTTTTCACGCAGCTCCCTCTCCTTGAGCTTACGTGACTTTTCACGCGGCTCTTCCCTTGAGCCTGCGTGACTTTTCACGCAGCTCTCCTCTGAGTGAGCCTGCGTGACTTTTTACGCACGCTGCCTTGAGTGAGCCTGCGTGACTTTTCACGCACGCTGCCTTGAGTGAGCCTGAGTGAGCCTGTGTGACTTTCACCCCTTGAGCGTGTGTGCTTTTTGTGTGTACGCTTTTGATATTTTATCAGATATTATATGACCATTTTATATCCTTACGCCTTTTGTCCCGAGCATGATATGAGCACTAATGTGACCCCGGTGAACAAAGTGTTCCTACCTGATACATGTACCTGAATGTCCCAGTTCTTGTTCATGCTCGAGAAATGACTCGTAACTCCACGTGGCGTATTTGCTATGATGCATTACACTAAGGAGGGTAGAACGTGTTGACATACTGATTGACGTGGATCCTCTTTGGGGTACTCGTACTAAAGTACGACTTAGGAGGATAATCATGCAGGCCACAGCATGTGAGTCCAAGATTTCACCTAGGGTTAAATTAGGCAACTAAACATACAAGATGCATGGGGAGGGTCAAATCCCGAGATCGTGTTACACCAGCCGCCTTGAGATATTGTCTTGACGCGTCGGCTGGTCTCCACGGATATTGTGTCATCCGTAACGAGTGGATGACTGTATCCGATTAATTCCTCCTATATATTACATGTTTTTGGCAAGGTGGCCTTACGAGGGACCTGTGCTCAATAACACCTGTCTACGCGAACCCCTGGGTGGGCTAGCCTTGCTGGAAAGATACGATCTGAGGATTTTCTAATAACATGACGCGAGGATAACCTCGTCCCACTAGAAACTCGTAGACTTGATTGGCCGTGAAAACGACTTGCTTGTATTCTATTACCTTCCGTGAATAACTGAGGGAAGCAGACTGTCATGGTACGTGATCCAACCCATGTTCTTGTTTGATTGTTGGGTTGGTTATCGTACTATGACAGGCTGTGGACCAAAGTTATAAACGGAAGACTTATTCTGATTGTGAAGTGCTACCTCTGTGAATGACTAAGGAACATGGTCTATCATGGTACATGATCCAACCCATGTTCTTGTTTGATTGTTGGGTTGGTTATTGTGCTGCGATAGGCTATCGACCGAAGTCACGATCAGGAGATTTTATTGTTTATACCCTTTAACTTATGTGAAAGTTATAGAGTACGACGCGTCCCGACTCCATGCGGCACCTTTTGTCCTTGTTTGGTTGTAAGGGTGCCATATAGGTTCGAGGATGTGGCGCTACCCTATAATGGTAGCATAACTATTACTATTATCAATCATTCTATTTAACTGGGTTTTTAATCTTAACTCTTGTGCTCCTTTGGCGGTACTTGCTATTCGGGGCTGACCCTGCTGGTTTTGTTTGGCCAGATCTCGTAGCAGAGCCGGAGGACACGATCTTCCTCCCTGACATCCATGGTGCATACTAGGAGCATGGCGGTTCGGGGACTCGAGTGGGTTTTTTCTCCACCACTCCTGCTTATACTTTTGCGGCGTTTAGCCACCGGCACCTGTTAGCCGGATTACTTGATATTTTGTGTCAGTACATAATTGTAATTAAACAGACTGCAGCTGTGTATAATTTGTACTTCTGACTCTCTGAGATAGCTAAATTATAAAGCTAGTCTCTCATGATCATTTTGATAAAGCGTCGGGGACGCCTTACTGCTTTATCTTTAATATTCATTTATTTGCTGATGTGATTTGATTGATTGAGACATAGAACTCTGTGGGACCATAGGAGACTTGATTGTAGCATGTACCCCCAAGTCTCTCGACAGCCACGATCGCCGTATGACATTATGTACCTCATATGGAGTAGCTGGCCTAGTCCGTCTCCGTATTTTGGTACTGGGGCATGACAAGGTTTTAGTGGTGGCCCATGCAGGTCTGTTTTTCTGACTTGTGGGGTATTGCGAATTATTAGGAGTCTTAATCAAAACTTGTTCCCCTTGAAATTCCGTTTTGAATTCTCTGTCCTTGTCTTGATCTCTAACCTGACTTGCATCCTCGAAATCTTCCTCGTCCAGACTTGATAATCTTATATTCTTCTCTATAGGGGTGCTTCATTCTCAGTAGCGGGTGAGGCCCATGAGGAAGAGCAGCAAGAGCATGGCTCGACTGGGCAGCAACAGGGGAGAGAACCTTCTCCAGTGCAGGCACGAACAGAAATGGAACCAGAGGCAGTACAGCCGCAGGTTATTGAAACTCCTGCAGCTCCAGCAGCGACGGCAGTACCAGACGCCGTAGCACTCCTGGAGATCATCCGAGGGTTTCTTGTCACTAACCAATAGCAACATACTCAGCAGCAGGAGCAGAACGTGTTGCTGAACCAAGGGATTCAGTTAGCTCTTGAGAGGAGTATCGGGGCTGACTCGGGAGCATCAGGAAGGTTTCGTCACTTGAACCCGAGGTATTTTGATGGCACGGAGGATGCCATCACTGCGGATGCCTGGATTCAAGATATCGAAGCCATTCTTGTGGCAGCCAAGGTTCCAGATGATGAGAAGGTTGATCAGGTCAAACTGGTACTTCAGGATCTTGCCCGTGACTGGTGGGCATCAGAAGAAGTTGGTACAAGACGCCCTGTTCGTTGGACCACCTTCAGTGACAGATTCAAGGCCAAGTATTTTGGCGTAGTAGCTCGATATGAGCTCCAGCAGAAGTTTATCAGTCTCAAGCAAGCAGGCAAGACCGTAGATGGGTATGCAGCAGAGTTCTGCAGATTGTGCCGTTTCGCACCAGCAATGGTGGCAATGGAGCCAGAGAAAGCTATAAAGTTCCAGCAGGGACTTCATTTAGAACTATTACAGCTTGTGGAAGGACACGACTACCAGACGTTTGACGCTATTTTGACGGCCACACGGAGGCACGAGCTTACCCAGCAGAGGTTGGCATCGAGGACAGGAGGTTAGAAGAGATCTCATTCCCAGGTTGGAGGAGGAGCAATACAGCGAACATCGGCACCAGTACCCGGTGTACGTATTCATGATGCAGGAGCACCGCGGAGGACGGCCGTGTCAACTAATACAACGCCAGTTCGGCATCAGCAGCGGAGGAACCAGCAACAGCGTCAGGGAGCACCCCAGGGCTGTACATTCTGTAGGAAGACAGGGCACACGAGGAAGGTGTGCCAGTCAGCGAATGGCTTGTGCTTGAGGTGTGGTAGTTCAGACCACCGTATCTCCACTTGTCCTGTGATGCAGAGGCCAGGAGGGCCAGCTCAGTAGTTTCCAGCATTGCCAGCTCCGATGGCAACCCCGAGTGGAGGGCCAGTATTAGAAGTAAGGCCCCTAGCCCAGCGTCTACCAACGCAGGCACAGATATTCCGCTAGGCACAGGAAGCCGAAGGCCCTCAGAGGAAGCAACAGCATAGTCGAGGAAGGCCGCAACAAGGGGCTCCGCGGGGCCAGGCTCTCACATTGACCTTGGGAGAGGCTCTAGCGTCTAGTGACGTGGTGGCAGGTAAAATTCTCGTCACCTCATTTCCCGCTGTAGTATTATTTGATTCAGGCGCTACTCATTCATTCATCTCTGCATAATATGCTACATGGATTGGATTAGAGTTTGAGGCATTGCCGGAGAGGATGGATATACTCACCGGCAATGGGCTCGTAGAAGTTAGCAGAGTGCACTTTTCATGTCCGGTGGAGGTGTGTGGGCATTTACTGCCCGTATCATTGATTGAATTCCCTATGGGGAATTTTGATGTTGTTCTTGGCATGGACTGGTTGAGAGACAGTCATGCGACAATTGATTGTAGAGGAGGTAGGGTCATATTCAGCGTTCCTGGGATGGAGCAGTTCATCTTTACTCGAACCTTGAAGAATCTGGCCGGAGGCGTCATCTCAGCAGCAGTGTCAGAGCCAGGACAGATTCCGGGAGTGGTCGAAGATTTTCTTGACGTCTTCCCTGATGAGCTCCCAGGGATACCCCCAGTCAGAGAGGTAGAATTTAGCATTGAGTTGAACCCTGGAACGAGGCCTATTGCAGACAGAGTTTACAGAATGTCGCCGTCAGAACAGAATAAGTTGTATCAACATGAAGAAGAGTTGAAGTCTAAGGGATTCATCCGAGACAGTAAATCGCCCTGGGCCGCGCCAGTGATTCTAGTTCCCAAGAAGGATGGGTCGACGAGGATGTGCATCGACTACCGTAAGCTGAATGCAGTAACAGTGAAGAATAAGTACCCACTACCAAGGATTGATGACCTATTTGACCAGTTGAGCAAGGCCAGCATCTTTTCCAAGATCGATCTTCGATCAGGATACTATCAAGTAAGAGTCCAGGAGCAAGAATTTCGTTCCTGGGGCATGTAATTTCTGGGGCAGGAGTGTCAGTGGATCCGAAGAAGATTGAGGCCGTAGAGCATTGGCCAGTCCCGAGAACGGTTGCAGAAGTACGAAGTTTCTTAGGATTAGCTGGTTACTACAGAAGGTTCGTGGCGGACTTTGCCAAGATCTCTGCGCCCTTAACGCGTTTGACGCACAAGGACGTAGAGTTTGTTTGGTCAGCTAGCTGTCAGGCATCATTTGAAGAATTGAAGAAGAGATTGATCTCAGCCCCGATCTTGATACTTCCAGTAGGAGCGGAAGGCTTTACAGTATATTGTGACGTATCTGGGAAGGGTCTTGGATGTGTATTGATACAGCACGGAAAGGTGATAGCATATGCGTCTCGACAGCTTTGAGACCATGAGAAGAATTACCCGACTCACGATTTGGAGTTAGCAGCTGTGGTGTTTTCACTCAAGTTGTGGAGGCATTATTTATACGGAGATCGGGTAGAGATCTATACTGATCATAAGAGTTTGAAATACATATTCACGCAGCGAGATTTGAACATGAGGCAAAGAAGATGGTTAGAACTACTGAAGGATTTTGACTTAGATCTTCAGTATCATCCAGGCAAGGCGAATATAGTTGCAGATGCATTGAGTAGGAGAGACAGTGCCTTTATCTTGACCTCGCAGAAGCATATTTTAGAAGACCTTCAGAGTATGGGAATCGAAGTAGTCTTGCCAAGGGATATAGGAAGAATGACCAGTATGCAGATTCAGTCAACCTTAGTAGAGAGGATAAGGGCAGCACAAGCAGGAGATCCACAGATTCAGAAGTTGCGGTCGGAGTGTGAATCAGGCCATAGAAAGGAGTTAGTGACTCATGAAGATGGTACGCTCAGGTTTGGAAACAGACTCTGTGTACCGAGTGGAGACCTTCGGCAAGAAGTTATGTCCAAAGCTCATAATTCTATTTACTCTATTCATCCAGGAGGAACGAAGATGTATCGAGATATCAGGCAGCACTTTTGGTAGAATGGCATGAAAAGAGAGATAGCAAGATTTGTATCCAAGTGTCTGGTATGTCAGCAGGTGAAAGCCGAGCAGCAGAGACCAGCAGGGTTACTACAGCCGCTTCCTATCCCAGAATGGAAATGGGAGCACATCACGATGGATTTTGTGACCGGTTTACCTAGATCCCTGGCTGGAAAGAATGCAGTCTGGGTAATAGTAGATCGACTCACGAAGGTCGCTCATTTCCTTCCCTTTCGAGTTGGACAGACTACTGAGCAGTTAGCAAAAATGTACATGAAGCAGATAGTAAGGCTGCACGGTGTTCCAGTTAGTATAGTATCAGATCGGAATACGCGATTTACTTCCCATTTTTGGCGGAGCTTACACCAAGGTTTGGGAACCAAGTTAAGATTCAGTACTGCTTATCATCCACAAACCGAAGGGCAATCAGAAAGAACCATCCAGACGTTAGAAGATATGCTACGGGCGTGTACCTTGGATTTTGGCGGATCTTGGGAGGATCACCTTCATTTAGTGGAGTTCTCCTATAACAACAGCTATCAGGCTAGCATTCAGATGGCCCCGTTCGAAGCATTGTACGAAAGGAAGTGCAGGTCCCTTTGGCATGGGACGACGTCGGAGAACGAAAGTTGTTGGGACCAGAGATGATCACGCAGACGGTGGAGATAGTTAAGTTGGTCAGAGAGCGCCTTTGAGTTACGCAAGATCGATATCGTCATTGGGCATATCAGCATCGTAGGCCTCTAGAGTTCATAGTTGGCGACCAAGTATTTCTGCAGATTTCGTCTACTCGGGGTATCATCAGATTTGGAACCTGAGGAAAGCTTAGTCCAAGATACGTTGGTCCTTTAAAGATTCTCACTCGGGTAGGCGATGTGGCTTATCGACTTGCCCTTCCGCCTTCATTAACTGGCATACATGATGTGTTTCATGTGTCCCAATTACGTGGGTATATCCCGAATTCGAGTCATATCCTCGATCATTCTGAGTTAGTCGTTGGTACCGACCTAACTTACGAGGAACAACCCGTATCTATTTTAGACCGACGAGAGAAGGTACTCAAGAATCGGACGATAAGCCTTGTCCGTGTTTCTTGGAACCATCACTCTCTGGGAGAGTCAACCTGGGAGCGCGAGGACGAGATCAGATCTCGGTATACGTATTTGTTTGACTGATAAGGTATATTTTTGCACCTTATTGACACGATTCTATGCTTATCTGTACCTGCTTGTTTTGCACTTTGTGATGTATGATAATAACTGCTATGATAGTTAACTTGTATATGATTATGCCCTGCTTGCCCTGATTTTACTATCCTGTCTTGGCTGAAATTTCGAGGACGAAATTTTTCTAAGAAGGGTAGAGATGTCACTCTCCGATCCTGGAATACGTATTTTAATATGTAAAATTAATAATTTATATTTACCTTGTATTTATACGATATTTATTATGCAGTATTTCTTCATGCATTTCCCAAAAATTTTTGACAAAATATTATTTCCTAATTTATTTTCTGTATTTGGGCCTACAGTTTTGGCTCATTTGGGTAACCTATTCTTGGTTCACCAATGGTTCATCTTGAACCTTTTGGTTCATCATGAACCCATGGGTCCAAGATCTTTATATATATAACTCATCTCATTCTCTCTCCTCTCATTTACTTCCTCTCATTTACTTCCTCCACCAACCAAGGCAAGTACCAACTTGCTCAAGAGATGGATCAATATTTTTGTCAATAATTTCTTACAAAACTATTTGCCAAAACATGTTCTTCTCCTCAATCTATACTAGTTTAGAACTTGGAAATTTCCATTTTAAAGCCTTGAGTTTTGTAGATCTAGGTTTTAATCATTTTTGGATTTTGCATGGTTTGATCTACTTTAGTTGGATTTTATGGGTTTTTTGATGCTTCCATGTGGAAGAGCATTCAGTTTCACCCAAGTTGGAACTTGGAAATCTGGATTTGGAGTTCGGATGGCCAAGTTATGATGCTTTGAAGTTTGGGTTCAGCCATGGTGTTCTTGCTGTTTGGAGAAGACAGTGAACAGTGTGCTCCTGTTTGAGCACGGTTCCTGTTGGAAGCGTGTCTCTCCTTGAGTCTGCGTGACTTTTCACGCAGCTCTCTCCTTGAGTCTGCGTGACTTTTCACGCAGCTCTCTCCTTGAGCTTGCGTGACTTTTCACGCATCTCTCTCCTTGAGCTTGCATGACTTTTCACGCAGCTCTCTCCTTGAGCTTGCGTGACTTTTCACGCAGCTCTCTCCTTGAGTCTGCGTGACATTTCACATAGCTCTCTCCTTGAGCTTGCGTGACTTTTCACGCAGCTCTCTCCTTGAGTCTGCGTGACTTTTCATGCAGCTCCCTCTCCTTGAGCTTGCGTGACTTTTCACGCGGCTCTTCCCTTGAGCCTGCGTGACTTTTCACGCAGCTCTCCTCTGAGTGAGCCTGCATGACTTTTCACGCAGCTCCCTCTCCTTGAGCTTGCGTGACTTTTCACGCGGCTCTTCCCTTGAGCCTGCGTGACTTTTTACGCAGCTCTCCTCTGAGTGAGCCTGCGTGACTTTTCACGCACGCTGCCTTGAGTGATCCTGCGTGACTTTTCACGCACGCTGCCTTGAGTGAGCCTGAGTGGGCCTGTGTGACTTTCACCCCTTGAGCGTGCGTGCTTTTTGTGTGTACGCTTTTGATATTTTATCAGATATTATATGACCATTTTATATCCTTACGCCTTTTGTCCCGAGCATGATATAAGCACTAATATGACCTCGGTGAACAAAGTGTTCCTACCTGATACATGTACCTGAATATCCCAGTTCTTGTTCATGCTCGACAAATGACTCGTAACTCCACGTGGCGTATTTGCTATGATGCATTACACTAAGGAGGGTAGAACATGTTGACATACTGATTGACATGGATCCTCTTTGGGGTGCTCGTACTAAAGTACGACTTAGGAGGATAATCATACAGGCCACAGCATGTGAGTCCAAGATTTCACCTAGGGTTAAATTAGGTAACTAAACATACTAGATGCATGAGGAGGGTCAAATCCCGAGATCGTGTTACATCAGTCGCCTTGAGATATTATCTTGATGCGCCGGCTGGTCTCCACGGATACTGTGTCATCCGCAACGAGTGGATGACTGTATCCGATTAATTCCTGCTATATATTACATATTTTTGGCAAGGTGGCCTTACGAGGGACCTGTGCTCAATAACACCTGTCTACGCGAACCCCTGGGTGGGCTAGCCTTGCTGGAAAGATACGATCTGAGGATTTTCTAATAACATGACGCGAGGATAACCTCGTCCCACTAGAAACTCGTAGACTTGATTGGCCGTGAAAACGACTTGCTTGTGTCCTATTATCTTCCGTGAATAACTGAGGGAAGCGGACTGTCATGGTACGTGATCCAACCCATGTTCTTGTTTGATTGTTGGGTTGGTTATCGTACTATGACAGGCTGTGGACCGAAGTTATGAACGGAAGACTTATTCTGATTGTGAAGTGCTACCTCTGTGAATGACTGAGGAACATGGTCTATCATGGTACATGATCCAACCCATGTTCTTGTTTGATTGTTGGGTTGGTTATTGTGCTGCGATAGGCTATCGACCGAAGTCACGATCAGGAGATTTTATTGTTTATACCCTTTAACTTATGTGAAAGTTATAGAGTACGATGCATCCCGACTCCATGCGTCACCTTTTGTCCTTGTTTGGTTGTAAGGGTGCCATATGGGTTCGAGGATGTGGTGCTACCCTATAATGGTAGCATAAGTATTACTATTATCAATCATTCTATTTAACTGGGTTTTTAATCTTAACTCTTGTGCCCCTTTGGCGGTACTTGCTATTCGGGGCTGACCCCGATGGTTTTGTTTGGCCAGATCTCGTAGCAGAGCCGGAGGACACGATCTTCCTCCCTGACATCCATGGTGCATACTAGGAGCATGGCGGTTCGGGGACACGAGTGGGTTTCTTCTCCACCACTCCTGCTTATACTTTTGCGGCGTTTAGCCACCGGCACCTGTTAGCCGGATTACTTGATATTTTATGTCAGTACATAATTGTAATTAAACAGACTGCAGCTGTGTATAATTTTGTACTCCTGACTCTCCGAGATAGCTAAATTATAAAGCTAGTCTCTCATGATCATTTTGATGAAGCGTCGGGGATGCCTTACTGCTTTATCTTTAATGTTCATTTATTTGCTGATGTGATTTGATTGATTGAGACATAGAACTCTGTGGGACCATAGGAGACTTGATTGTAGCATGTACCCCCTAGTCTCTCGACAGCCACGATCGCCGTATGACGTTATGTACCTCATATAGAGTAGCTGGCCTAGTCCGTCTCCGTATTTCGGTACTGGGGCATGACAATAATGCTTATATTTTATTTCCACTATGATCACGACTATTTTTTTTCATGTTCATTGCCCGTGCCAAAATTTTTAATTTTGATTTAGACTTCGCCTAAGTTTTGATCGTTCTCAAGCAATTTTGGTCGTGACTAGATCATTTTGAGTATAATTGATTGTACCAAATTACATCTTCTTTTAATCTTATATTGATTCTATCGGCGAGTACGTTCATCTAATTTTGGTCATATTACTCTTCTTGATTATGTTTTTAGTAGTGCCTAGTCCTATCCCTTGAAATTCGAGGACGAATTTATTTGTAAGGTGGGTAGATTTGTAATAATACCTTATATATATATATATATATATATATATATATATATATATATATATATATATATATATATATGACCAATTTTGGACCCTGATAGACAACGTATAAAAACATAATCAAAATATGACCAAACATAATAAAAAAAATAAAAGAAAAAAATATATAAAATAAATATATATATATAATGTATTTTTTATTTTATATATATATTATATTATATATATATAATGTATTTTTGTATATTATATATATAAATATTTTTGTATATTATATATATATATATATATATATATATATATATATATATATATATATATATATATAATAAATAATAAATAAATATATATATATATATATATATATATATATATATATATATATATATAATATATATATATATTATATATATATATATATTATGTACAGGTATATATTTGTTATATATATTATGTACAGGTATATATTTGTTATATAAATATTTTTTTATTTCTTATATATATATATTATGACAGGATATATTTGTTATATATATATATTTTATTTCTATATATATATATATATTATATATATATATATATAATATATATATATATTATATATTTATATATATATTATTTAAAGCAAAGACATTTATTGAAATAAAGGGAGGCTCAAAAGAGCGATACATGCGGTACAGAGCCGACAAACACAAAATGGGCCCTGATAGACACGTAGGAAATAAAAAAGTTCAAAGCCAAAATTCCGAAATTCTGGGAACCAAAATTTCGAAATATTCGAAATAATAAAGCTAAAATTTTGAAATTCAAACTGAATTTCGAAATTTCAAATAAACGAAGGTGTGGGGCGCAGCCCAAAGGGCACACGGCCTAAGATTTAGTGGGAGTAGACCATCACACATCTCGATGGGATGATGCGTGGTCCTAGGCGGGCGTTCTGCCCGAGGGGTTGATGAGGGGAGGGGCTCACGGCTCGAGGAGCCTCGCCCCCCCCAGTGCGGTGCCCGAGGCGGGTGACCGGCGGGTCGTCCGGCGTTGTGGGGCCGGTTTACGCAGGCGGGTCGATAGGAGGCTGGGGTTCCGACGATCACCAGCGTCCGTCGGGGCTGGCGGCGATCGGGTGGGAGGAGGTTAGGGGGAGGGGAGAGCGGGGAGGGCCAGTAGGCTGAAGCTCCGACAAGGGAGGCCGGAGAAGGGGACCCGAGGGGAGGAGGGAAGGGAGGGAGCAGGAGCGCGGCTCGACCGGCGTCCTCCAGATCGGGGGTAGGGGAGGAGAGCCGGGGGAAGGAGCGGGGGCTCCGGCGGGGGGGGGGGCAAGCCAAAACCGGCAAGGGCGTTGGTTCCTGGAGCTGACAGCGGGGAGCCGCCGAGCCCGGAGCGGAGCCAAGGGGCGAAGCGTCGCCAGCCGACGGAGATACGCGAGCGGGGGCCGGGAGACGTCGACTCCGGGGAAGGATGCCACCGCCAGGAAGACAGGGATGGCTCTGGAGAAAAAGAGACCCGGCGAGTGCGCGAGCGTAGTCGACGTCGCCACCTGGAGGAGTTCACTGGTGGCTGACGGCGTGGACTGTCACCGACGACGGCGGTCTCCTCCAGCATGAGGCGAGGGATCGCCGAGGCCATCGGAGGGTGGGGGGAAAGAGCCGGACGTGGACGCTGCCACTGGACCAGCGAACGGCACCGCGAGGGGAGCCTGAACTGGCGGCCGGCCACTGTGCTGTGGTCGGAGAGGGTCGCTGCGTAGCCACCATAGCCCACAATGGGGGCCTCCGAAGAAGGGGAGAGGTGCGGCCGTCGAGGGTGAGAGGAGGCGACGGGGACCGATCCAGTGCCGCCGCTGCATGCTGCCACTGGAGCTGGAAAGAAAGCGGCCGCGGCAGTATGGGCGCCCCGTTGCTGGAGGGTGCGCCGACCACGAAAGGGGGACGGCGAGTGGAGTGGGCACTGGGGTTGGGGAAGCGCCGGGAAGGGGGCGTGCTCGTCGGAGGAGGAGCGCGAGCCGGAGGAGGCGCGCTAGCTGGAGGAGGCACACCCGACGGAGCCTCGAGGGTGACGACTGGGGGAAGGCTCTCCGGGCTGGACTGCGCCGACGGAGGGCTTCTTCTAGCCCGTTGGCGACGATGCCGTCGACGACGTGATGAAGGGGGACGAGGAGGGTGATGGGGAGATAGGGGGGCGAGGGGGTCCGCTCGGCAGGAAGCTGACGAGGTGGCCCCACAGAGGAGGCCAGCGGAGACCGGTTGACCTGGGGATGGGGGGCGCCCAGGGGGACAAAGCAGCGTAGGGTGTCGCCGGGCCGTGGAGGCCGACCGGCCATCCCAGCCACCAAATCCCGGGGAGGAAGGCGGGAAGGCGAGGAGAGGGTTGCTCGCCAGCTGTTGCCGCTTCCACTTCTCCATTATATATATATATATATATATATATATATATATATATATATTATATATATATATATATAACATAAAATATATATATATATATATATATTTTTTTTTCATATATATACAAATATATATATATATATATATATATATATATATATATACATAAAATATATTATATATATATATATATATATATATATATATATATTTATATATATATAAAAAAAAAAAAAAAAAAAATGTATATATATATTATATATATAATATATATATTATATATATATATATATATATATAGATATATATATATATATACATATATATCAAATATATATATAAATAATATATATATATATATATATTATATCTATATATTATATATATTTTATATATATATATATATATATATATATATATATATTATATATATATATATTGAACAAAAAAAAATATAAATATATATTTGACAAAGGGACTTATATATATCAGGCGCAAATGCTTTAGCCTTACAAGTAAGCGCGCCAAGCGCGAAAGGAAGCCCAAACTGGAACCAAAAAGACCAAGCACAACAAAAAGTGACAGTCACTAGATCAACGCCTGCCAAAAACATCGGTGCATGAGAGCATCTACTGCGGATGTGGAGACATTGCCTAAGGACTTCCCTGAGAAGCTGTTGAAGGTTGAATTAGTGGCATCCGTACCAAATTTGTTTCTTTTCTTCCATAGCACCCAATGCCAACGGCTGCGATGATCTGATGCCCATGAGAGGATCTCCAGCTGGCAAGGAGATCGTTGAAGCTCCCAATATGGGTGGCCTTGCAAGGAGATCGTTGAAGCTCCCAATATGGGTGGCCTTGCCATATCGCTGAAAAGACTAGACCATAATTGGATAGCGATGTCGCCATAGAGAAGTTGGTGTTTTTTCTTGGTGTGAGGTGCAACAATGACACTTTGATGCTAATCTGTAGCCGATGAAGGTAACGGAGTAGTCGGTAGGTAATTTCGGTGATATGATCTCCAGATGAGGATCGACCATTTTTTGTGGAAGCAGGAGTACTAGAAAGTAGCGATCAACGAGCAAGCGGGTCGTGCTTCTCGCCTTCAACTTGGCAGAGGCTATGATAAAGGAGCCGTCGGGCGTGAGGACCACTGAAGGTTATCAAGGTTCTCGATGATAAATGGTTCAGCAAGGTGGCAGCCATGAAGGATCCGGCACCAGGATGCAGAGGATCGATTATTGGCGACGACAGTCACGGGATGAGAAGTGGGAAATACTGGCCTTCATAAATCTAGTCCATATGGAGTTGTCTATGCGCAGCTTCTACCCCAACTTCATTGAACATGCATCGATGATGTGCACTAGTCTGGAAAAGCCAAGTCCTCCCGCATCGGTGGGTTTGGCATAGTGTCCCAGCTGGCCCAGTGGTGCTTGTCCTTGCCGTTGCTGTGGCCCCAAAAGAAGTTGACGAAAATGGACTCGATCTCGAAAGGACTTTCTTGGGGGGATCACACTGCTAGGTGTAGATGGGGATGGAAGATAGGACATGCTTGATAAAGATTAGCTTGTCTTTCGGAGAGGGTCGCGTTGTGCCAACCTTCAATTTTTCTTTTGATTTTGTTCACCATACCCTCGAAGATGCCAGAGTTCGATTTTTTGTACACCAGCTCATCCCAGGTAGAAGAACGGTGGGTATGCGGTGGTGGAGGAGGTTATGTTGGTGAGGTTTGACAAATAATTCTGGTCAACGTTTTTGGGTGGTGTAGATGACGCTTTTGTCAGTGTTGATACGTTGGCCAAAGCATCTGGTATATTTCACGAGAGTGATGCAGATCACCTCCACCGACCCGATGTCTCCGGAAGAGAAGATGAGGATGTCATCGACATATGCCAAATGTGTAATGAGAGGGCATCATGTGGTGGTGTGATAGTGATAAAATCTAGGGGTGTTCGCCATGTTGTTGAGGTTTCTGCTGAGCGCTTCGACTGCGATGATAAAGATGGTGGCAAATAAATGATCCCCTTGACAGACTCCACGACTGGATCTGAAGAAACTGTCGGTTTGCCCATTGATGACCGTAGAGAACCTAGAGTTGTTGACGGACCTGAAGACGATGTCGATCCAAGTCTCCGAGAACCCGAAGTCTCTGAATACCCAAATCATGAATTGCCGGTCCAGACGGTCATAGGCTTTTTTATGTCAAGTTTGATGGCGACATTACCCCCTAGATGGGAATTTCATGCAAGTGATCAACTCCTGAGCGAGTATGATGTTATCGGTGATGTTCCGACCTGGGACGAAGCCGCTCTGCTCCTCGAAGATGATCTTGGAAAGAAGAGTGGACATGCGTGTCGCAATAATCTTGGAGATGATTTTGTCGGTGAAGGTGCATAGGCTGATCGGTCTGAAGTCTTTGAATGTCTCCGGGTTGTCTTTTTAGGGATTAGGATAAGGTTGGCCCGGGAGATGGCTTTGGGGTAGTTGGCTCCGGGGAAAAATGCTACCACGGCATCGTAAAAGTCAGGCCCAATGATCTCCCAACAAGAGTGAAAGAAAGCTCCAAAGAAACCATCTTGTCCGCGAGCGTTGTGATCGTCAGTGGACCAGAAAGCTGACTTAACCTCCTCTTGGAATGGAGGGTTAACAACATGACATTCTCCTGTTCGCTGATCAGGCAGGGGACCTTAATCAGGAAAGCCTCATCTTTAATGGCATTTATTTTGGAGAAAAGTTTGGTGTAGAAGTTTGCGGCCGCCATGTTAATGCTATTCTACTCTTTGAGGAGGATGTCGTTGTCGTCTAAGATTTGGTGAAGATTGAGCTAATTTTTGCGACCCTTTACACAGTCTGGCTTTTTGCTTCCAGAATTTTGTCTCGACCTTCAGCCTGGACTTGAGTCACTTTGGTAAGGTTCAGGACGGTGCGTGCTTCCGGCGACCTGTTTGCGGCGAACAGGATCTCAGCACGAGTGACGTCATCTTCAGCTGTATTGATAGCTTGGAAAATATTACCAAAAGCGAGTCTGCTCCAAGCCGATAATGTACCCTTTGTGGCTTTGAGCTTGACTATGACACGGATGAGGGGCTCTGGATTGTTGATAGATCTCCACGATGGCCATGGTGTTTCTGAAATTAGGGTGATGTCTCCAGAAGTTCAGGAAGCGAAAAGTTTTTTTTATCTAGGTGGAGTTGCTGCTGATCTCCATCAGGAGGGGGAGTGTTCCGATTTCGTGGTGTTATGGTAGAAGAGGTTAGTGATGAGATCTAAGTCGGTCCATCGGTTGTCAACCAACACTCGATCCAGACGGGTGTATTATCTGCGGGCGCCCTCTTGCATGTTACACCAGGTGAAAGCGTTGTCGGTGTACTGCAGGAGGGACAAGTGGGCGTTGAAGATAAAAGTGTTGAAGTCGTTCATCGTCGGCTGTGGGGGAGGGTGACCCCCCGATTTCTCCTCACAATACGAGATTGTGTTGAAGTCTCCAAAGCAGATCTACGAAAGATTATTGAGGAGTTGATGGGTGTCCATGAGGGTATCCCATAGGTTCTTGTGCTCGGTGTACATGCAGCTATCGTGGACAGCAGAGAAAAGCACTTTGGACTTGAGGGAAGGATGCTCAACCTAGCAGGAAAGCGCCTGATCGGAGTCGTTCACGATGCCAATTTTGCAATCGGTGTTTAACAGGATCCAAATGTCATGGCATCCGGCAACCGCGGATGTGAAGTCGAGTTGGAGTTGAATGGATTTGAGTCTCCTTTTGGGGATTTTGGGTTCAATGATGATCAGAAGGTCGATTCGATAGATTTTCTTGAGGCTAATTAATCTCCTCAAGGTAGGTTTGTTGGCCAGCCCTCGAATATTCCATGTGAGGATGTTAGGCATTGGGTTGTTTGTAGATGGGGTAGGTATTTGCCATTGGTTGTAAAAGTACAGAATAATTTTATAGGAGGACTGAACTTAGACTCACAATACAAACTCGCTCATACAAAGAAAGCCTAGGAATGAAAACCTAGCTACAACAATCTAGGTACGATTGTTTATTTTTGATTCTGGGGGTGACAATAGAGGCTCGAAAAAGCGACGGCAGCTCTGCCTTACTCCTTGGACGATCGGACGTAGCCTTGGCTCTGATAAAGAAATGCTCTCGAGATATGTGTGAATAATCCTATGTGTGTGCCTTTATCTCTCTGTGTGTCCAGCCGAATGGAAATAGTCTCTTTCTCTCTGGAATCTCTCATCTTTTTCTCCAGGGTTTGTAAGGGAATAGAACTTTGCTATTTATAGAATTGAGGATATGATCACTATGGTTTACAATGATTTCCCCTTTGAAAAGTCGATGAACAATCATCTGGACCATTAATCTTGATTGCATCACATCTGGACAGTTAATTCTTGATTGCGCCAAATCCGTATGGGCAATTAATGTTGATTGCAATGAACCTTCATAATTTGTCATGACAAGCTCGGATCTTCGTCCACGTGTTCAATTTGCTTAATTACAACAAATCTGATTTGATCCGAGTAATTATGGTGATTGCACTAAATCTGGTTGTTATGATTTGCGAGCAGCCATAACTCCAAGGGGATAAGACATCCATGTGTCTCAACTGTCATGAGGATCGCCACGTGTATGAGGACCACCACGTGTCTCAACTGTCGTGAGTGGGATGTCCTGATAGAGCCGCATGAGTGCGGTCTCTAAGTGAACCGCATACGGGTAGCCCCTACGATCCTAGCCGCATAAAGGTAGCAGCCGCATGAGGGTGGCAGCCGCATGAAGGAGGCAGCCGCATGAAGGTGACAGCCGCATGAAGGTGGCCGCCGCATGAAGGAGACAACCGTATGAAGGAGACAGCCGCATGAAGGAGGCAGCCGCATTAAAGAGGCAGCCACATGAAGGCGACAGCTGCAGCCGTATGAAGGTGGCAGCCCATAAAGAGGGCAGCCGTATGAACAGGGCAGCCGCATAGGGGTGGCAGCCACATAGGGAGCTTTAGGATTTGGCGGATCATGCCAGCTATAAAAGATTTTCTTCTTTTCCCTAGGAACACGCCATCATGTCAGAGTCATCATTTTGACTTTTATGTCAAAGCTATCATTTGTCAGAGCTGGCATTATCAGGGCTGTCGTCAGAGTAATTAATTCAAGCTGCTGCTTTATGGCCAGTTGTCGGATCGGACAGCGTGAGGCCACGGGGCGTGGAGCCATCCGAGCTGCATGAAGGACTTTTGGAGCCGCATGAGGTGCCTTATGTTTTGAGCCGTATGGGCTTTCCATGTCTTTTTCCATGCTTCTACAAGACCCCCTTCAAAATTTTCAATTTACAAAATTGAAATACTTTGAATAAGAAGCATGGCTATATATAAGCTCTTCTGGCCGCATAGGATATTCTGACCGTATGGATTTTCTAGCCGCATGGACTTCCTAGCCGCATGGACTGTCTGGCCACATAGGCTCCCTACCACGTCTTCCTACCACGTATGCATCTCATTTATTGCCCTTGATTTGCTCTCGGATTTAAAGCCGCTTTTTGGGGGAGGATCCCAATGGTCAGTTTTAAATATTCAGATTTGCCTCGATGCCCGAAGAGTCGATTCTGTTTTTTATACAGCACGAGGATCGCAGCGTCCGTCGGTTCATGAGCCCCCCTTTTGTCTGCCTATAAATAAGAGGGTTTGTGGAACATGGAGACTTCTTTACTTTCTCTCGTCTTTAACTCTTCTTACCCTAAGTTGCTGCCTTCGTCTTCCTTTCTCCGCCCATCAATCACAATGGCTTCCAAGTCTTCCAAAGCCACGACGAAGAGTAAGGGAGTGGCTTCTTTGTCAGCCACAGCGCCCGAAGTCCACCCCGACGTTCACTCCACCATGATTGGTAAGGGTTTGGGAATATCGTATACTTCGAAATCCTAATAAAGATGGCTTTGTTGCATGCTTTATGCACAAGCCTTTAATGCGTCCCTCGTCTTCATCGGACTGTTCAAATTGTATAGGCCGTATGTATGTCCCACGTCCGAATCGCATGGGGGTATACCCTATGTCCGAGCCACATGGGGGTATACCCCATGTTCGAGCCGCATGGGGATTTGTATAGTAGCTGCATAGACACTTCACAAACTGAACCGCATAATGACCCATCGTACAGAGCCGCATAAGTCTCTCTGAATCGAACCGCATGAATCCCACCTTAAACAAGACCGCATAAGCTCATCTGGATTGGGCCGCATGAGGCTCTGGCCATCTTCTAACTTTGTTTCTTTTTATCTTTGATTCTTACAGCATCCCTGCCGAAGGCTGAGATCTTTGTGAAGGAAAAGCTGCTACCTCCTTTCAAACAAGAGTCACTGCTCATTAAGGAGGAGGTAATACCAAAAATGGAGGAACAGAAAGGAGGGTTGGCGCCTATTGAAGTTGCTGTAAAGGAGGAGCCCCAGTCTGTCGGCGGTAGTATTGGGAGTTCTGACCCTCCTGCTCCGGACGAGGATTTTGCTCAAGTAGATCCTTCATATGAAAAATGGTTGAGGGACTGGTATATGCTCCCCCGTAACTAGGATTCGTAGGCTTTCATAAATGTCCGTCTTTTGTCTTGGTATTTATGTCTGTCTTTAGCTGCAGTTTGTGTTTTGCTTCTTTTGGACATCAATGTAATCTTCTTCCTTCTTGTCTGAATGAAATGATAGAAAATTTTTTGGCTTGCTCATGAGATGTAGTCATGTGGATGTAACTGATTTTGAATGAACAAAATACATTCGCTCTATTCTTTGCTTGTAGTAGTTCTCCAATGGGAGATTTTTGTTTGGGACCTATTATCCTTGGCGTACCCTAGTTCTGGATACGGATAATAAGTTGGGAGAGAACCAACATACTTACTCAGAGGTAATGAGGACATGGTAAATATGAGGGTTTCTTCGATGGAGCCTTCCTACTCAGAGGTAATGAGGACATGGCAGGAGGGGCTCCTTGAAGGGATACATAGAACGACTCAGAGGTAACGAGGACGTGAAAGTTCTATGTGAGGGGGCGGTTTGTTTTTGATGGAAGGAAAACAACTCAGAGGTAACATCGACGTGGTTGTTTCGAAAAATCTGTGGATCTATTACACTTTTTGTGCACTGAAAGTACGGTATTGGATCATAAGGAGGGAGCTCTTTTAGGAGAAAAGTTCAGAGGTATGATCATCATGACTTACTACCTAAAA
>JANAVB010017993.1:0-22342 GCA_029216955.1 Iris pallida
CAGCTCTGGATCCAGCTTACATTGATACCGAGTCAGTTCCTACTGATTTATAGTCTATTCTTTGTTTGAGACATTAGTGGACATTATTTTTACATCTCTTTCTTTCTATTTTGCGGAGGTTGGACTCCGATCTTGTGAGACTATTTTTCATAGCTGTTTGGAGTGAACATGTTCACCCGACTATCTTTTGATACTCTTATTATTATTTGGACTCTATATTCTTCTGTGTTGAGCTGTGATGAGATTAGATTATGTTATTCTGGCCTTTGATTTTTTTATTTACAGCTTATGTACATATGAGGATTCCATATATTGGAGTATTCTTCGTATATGTGCCTGGCATGTTCACGTTTTGGTCATATGTATATGGGACTGGGCGTTACATACGCGATCATCTGCAATCGCATAAGTAAACTAATTAGAATAATATCTTTTCAAGGGATCATATGAACGCAAGTTCGAATGTAAGCCATGAAACCATCCAAAACATTACGAAAACGCATCACAAAAACCAACCAACGGGAGGTCTCTTCTGACTCAGCCGCAGAGCCAATCCTTGAGGCGCAACCTGCTGAATATGGGACTTGATTTCGAAGAAGCCTTTCCAACGAGAAAATGATCTTAATTCAATCGTTTCGACCAATTCAACCGATCCCGACCTATCGGTCCCGACAGAATCGGTAGCGACAGTGTTCCTTTCCCGCGTACCTCGTGGACGGAAACGGGGCACGATGAAGGGAACGAGCCACTACACGGAGGATGCCATCATGGCGGATTCTTTGGCTTCAGGATATTGAGGCCATACTAACTGTCACGACCCGCTCCCGAATAATCGGATAAGTCGGACATGCCCAGCCTTTGTCGACACAACAAAGTAAGCTATACCAATCTAGGGAAACTAACCATATATCAAGACAAGTATAAAAACATGCATCTATAAATGTGTTTTCCAATGCAGAAGAAGTACAAGTCTCACAATTCTATTACATTCCAGCAAAATAAAAGATAGAGTCTACTAGTCTCAAGTACAAGGTAAAACTGTAAAGCACTAAGGTAAGCTCTAGGCTTCTGCAGCCTCTAGGTCCAACACAGCTCCAGCTGGCTCAGCAAGTATAGCAACATCCTGTCCAACACAGCTACAGTTCTAGGTAATGAAATATGAACATGATATGAAATGAGTACAAGGGTACAGGAAATGAAATACAGGAATGAACATGTAAGTACAGGAAAATAGTACAGGGAATAAGTACAGGAACTATAGTACATGAATATAATGTACAAAAAATATAAAGTATAGGAAATATAATGTACAGGAATGAAACTATAATCATGTAGTACCAGACATGATAAGTGCACAATATCGAATACATCTAGTCCATGTGACCGGCTGGGGTGAGAACATGCACAGGAGTACATAAATATGGTACGACTTAGGACCCGCATGCACGATGCGAGGCCTAAGCTAGGCACAGGGATATAGTAACCGGGATTGTCACATGGCTAGTGTATTTCCCCGCCCGACACTAATAAGTACAAGAACAAGTGTACAGGAATACAGGAGTACATGAATATCGTGCCATAACGTGTCACAAGAAGGGTACAAGAATGTAAATGCATAAAACCGTAGAAAAGTACTTGCCTGGCTCCGGAAAAGTACGGGTAATCAATGGAACTGGATGTCTTCCTGTTTAATAATTTACAAGTTGGTTAAGTTCTAACAAATCTAGTTTACTTATTAAGTACTCTAATATACTTGAAATATACCAGTGGTTTTTAAGTTAAACTATTATCCTCTTTACCAATTAGTTCACTAAAACACTCCCAACCCACTCTATGGTAATCCTCAAAGTATCCCATAAATTTAAAGAAGAAGTTGGTCATCAATTCATGCTAAATATAATCGAGAAGTTTCCACACTAGTGTCTATTCCTATACACAAAGAACTCAATTGAAAACAAGATCTTTCCTCCTCTTGACCAGTGCACAGATTGGAATCTCAGGTTCATCAAGTTGAACCAAAACACTACTATAAGAATTCTCAGGTTCCTATTTCCAGAAGTATACTCCTCAAGGGAGTTAGTCTAATAAAACCGATACAAATCAGTCTCAGTTTAAAATACTGATATAGTCAGTCCTTAATAGGACACACAGATCAGTCTTTTAATCCAAAACTGATATAATCAGCTTTACTAGGCTGACACAGTCCAGGATACTAGCTTACTCTGTAAAACTAACAATCTAAGGTTATAGGAATTATCATTCCTTCAATATAACACCCTTAACTCGTATCAATAGAAAAATGTAATGAGATTGCTTGTAGTAAATACTAAACTCCTGAACTGTAGGATAAAATAGCCTACTCAACAAGAAGAGTTATCTTCCCATATGCAGCTATGATGCAAAGGATAGAGATCTGCAATTCAGTTTGAAAATCACCAAGCTTAGCATAGAAAAATCCCAACAGCCCAGAAGAGCAACCTCAACTGAGTACAAAATTTGACCAAGCATTCCTGATAAAATTTGCTAACACTGATGCTCAATCCCGAGCTTAATAACTTCAAACTTAAAGATCCAAAATATCGTACATATAATCAAAATACAACACAAATCAATTATAGAAACTTGATAAATATCTATGAGTTTAACCAGCTATCAGCCTTCAAGTCTGCATTCAAGTCACAACCACATTGAAACTGGACACGAGCTACCTGGACACGAGCTATTGGTCTGCATATGCACGAACACGAACACTGCTACTCTGCATATGCACGAGCACGAGCACTGCTACTCTGCATTCTCCAACCACGCACACGAGACGCGAGTACAACAAAGCTAGCTGACACAAAATCAAATGAGCCGAACTCAGACACATTAAACTAGACTCGAACCACTCTACCTCATGCGTTCTAACCACAACTCCAACTACTTACTAAAATTCTAGTTGTAACAATAAGAACTTACACTAAAGAAGAATAGATCAATACCTGAAATTGATGTGTCTGAACTCGAATGAGAAAAATGGATGTAGAGACCAGAATCAAAATCGATCTCCCAAGGAAGCGATGATCCTAGATCCAACAACGATCATGCCAGTAAGAAATCATGATCGATTGATGCTAACAAAGTCTTCTCTGTATAGAATTTAAGCAATCGAGAAAAGAACATTGGTCAAGAACTCGATTAAATCACCATCCACACAATTGATTTAAAATAACTAGAATGGAGATTACTTACCGAAATGTTGATTAATCCATGAAGATGACCAATCGACACTCTGCGAAGGAATCTAGATCAAACGATCTCGTAGAAAAGAGTTCCTACACAAATTGAACATCCAAGGGGAAAGATCGATCAAGGACTCGATCGAAGAATAGATCCGAACAAAACTTCGAACTAGCCATGGAATCGAAGCACTTACTGTAATCTGGTCGTCGCTACTAATCTCGATGAAGCTACAGAGCTTCTGGTTGTCATCGTGAAGATCACCGGAGACAGGGTGATGTCGCTGCTACTGGAGGAACGGAAAGTCGCCGTGAGGATAGTCGACGCCGGAGAAGGATGATGTCGGCTGGAAGCTCGCCGATCTTTGGACGGAACGCTGTTGCCGGGAAAGGTCGCCGTGAGGAGAAGATCGGAATTGGGGTTAGGGCTGGAAGCTCGTCGAGATTGGGGAAGAATCCCTTTCCCGAAAGTTCAGAAGAAATGGAGGAGAATACTCTCTCTCCTGCCAATCCGACTTAAATAAAAAGAAATGTGCATTTTGCACATTACCCCTCCCACCATGAATTATTTGCAAAAGTTCCCACCCGTCCTGAATTATTTACACTATAACCCTCTGCTTTTTCATTATTTCAAATTTTGATGAAAAACAGTTAGAAATTTTTAAAAAAAGAATGGGGACCACAAAGTTTGTTACAACAACTTTTCAAATTCGAAAAGTAGCTCAAAATTAATTCCCTCCAAAAATAGATCACAAAAATTTATAAATTAAAACTAATTTATTATTTAAAGCTAATAATAAAAATTATAACTCTTAGAAATTGAATTTATTTATTTTAAAAACCGGGAAGTGGAGTTACACTAACAGCAGCAAAAATTCTAGCAGAAGAGAAGGTTGACCAAGTCAAACTGTTACTTCAGGATCTCGCCTGCGACTGGTAGGCATCGGAAGAGGTTAGAATGGGGCATCTTGTTCCTTGGGATAGCTTCAATACCAGATTCAAGGCCAAGTACTTTGGCGTGGTAGCGCGGTATGAGCTACAGCAGAGGTTTATCAGTCTCAAGCAGGCTGGTAAGACGATGGATGGATATGCAGCAGAGTTCGACAGACTGAGTCGATTTGCACCGACGATGGTGGCTATAGAGCCAGAGAAGGTATAAGGTTCCAATAGGGACTTCATCTGGAGATTTTACAACTAGTAGAAGGGCATGACTATCAGACTTTTGATGTTGTTTTTAACGGCAGCTCGGACGCATGAACTCACCCAATAAAGGTTGGCAACTATGACGGAGGGCCAAAAGAGGTCTCATTTCCAGAGTGGGTATAGAGGAGCAGTGCAACAAACATCGAAACCAGCACCCGATGTCCGTATTCATGATTTGGGAGCGCCGCGAAGGTCGACGGTATCAGAGATAACAACGACAGTTCAGCTTCAGCAGCCGAGGAACCAGCAGCTGCGCCAGAGGGCGCCCATAGGATGTACTTACTATGGTAAGGGATGGCATACTAGGGATGTGTGTCGTTCGGCTAATGGGTTGTGCATGAGGTGTGGCAATCCAAATCATAGGACTGCCAATTATCCTATAATGCAGAGGCCAGGACGGCCAGTTCAGCAGTTTTCGACGTTGCCAGCTTCAGGGGCAACATCGAACAGAGGATCAACATTGACGGTAAGGCCACTAGCCCAGTGCCTATCGATGCAGGCTCCGATGTTTTGCTAGGCACAGAATCAGGAAGGCCAGCAGAGGCCGTAACAGCTGCATGGTGAAGGAAGACAATATTTAGATCCCAGTATGGACATTATGAGTTTCTGGTGATGCCATTTGGACTGACTAATGCTCCAACAATATTCATGGATTTGATAAATCATATCTTTATGCAATATTTGGATAAGTTTATAGTAGTGTTCATAGACGACATCCTCGTCTATTCCAGTAGTGAAGAAGATCATGAGAAACATCTTCAGACAGTTTTGAAGACCTTGAGGGAGCATCAACTTTATGCGAAGCTTAGTAAATATGAGTTTTGGTTGGATCATATTTCGTTCCTAGTACACATAGTCTCTGGAACATGAGTGTCAATAGATCCGAAAAAGGTTGAGGCAGTAGAAAATTGGCCGATTTCGAAGACAGTAGCAGATGTACGTAATTTTCTAGGAATGGCAGGTTACTACAGAAGGTTCGTGGTAGACTTTGCCAGGATTTTGACACCCTTGACACGTTTGACGCGCAAGGAGATAGAGTTTATTTAGTCAGCAGAGTGTCAGATATCATTTGAAGAGTTGAAGAAGAGATTAATCTCAGCCCCGATCTTGACACTTCCAGTAGGATTGGGAGGGCTTACAGTATATTGTGATACATCCGGGAAGGGACTTGGGTGTGTATTGATATAGCATGGTAAGGTGATAGCATATGCGTCTCGACAACTTCGGGACCATGAGAAGAACTATCCGACTTGCGACCTAGAATTAGCAGCAGTGGTGTTTTCGCTTAAGTCATGGAGGCACTATTTATATGGGGATCGAGTGAAGATCTACACTGATCATAAGAGCTTAAAGTATGTATTCACCCAGAGGGACTTGAACATGAGACAGAGAAGATGGTTGGAGTTACTGAAGGACTTCAATGTGAATTTTCAGTATCATCCAGACAAGACGAATGTGGTAGTAGATGCCTTGAGCAGGAGAAGTGGTGCATTCATTTTAACCTCGCAGAGGCATATTTTGGAAGATCTTCAGGAAATAGAAATTGAAGTGATCTTGCCGTAACATACGAGAATTATGGCTAGTTTGCAGATTCAGTCTACTTTAGTGGAGAGGATCAGAGTAGCCAAGGCAAATGATCCGCGGATCCAGAAGCTTCGATCAGAGTGTGAATCAGGTCTCAGAAAGGAGTTATTAATCCATGAAGATGGTGAACTTAGGTTCAAAAATCGTCTTTGTGTACCAAGGGGAGACCTTCGACAGGAAGTTATGTCAGAGGCTCATAGTTCTCCTTATTCCATTCATTCCGAAGGCACAAAGATGTACCATGATATAAGCAGTACTTTTGGTGGAATGGCATGAAAAGGGAGATAGCGAGGTTGTGTCCAGATGGTTGGTATGTCAGCAAGTGAAGGCAGAGCAGCAGAGGCCAGCAGGATTATTGCAACTGCTCTCTATTCCAGAGTGGAAGTGGGAGCACATCACGATGGACTTTGTGACTAGTTTACCTAGAACTCTGATGTAAAATCCCTTATAAATTAAAAGAATATTTAAATTATTTTTGGATTTTATTTAATTCTAATTTATTTTTATCTTATTTATATTATATAAAAGGACTATAGCCATGGTTGAGTTTGAATATGCAAGACGACTAGAAAGTATGGTATGCCTAGCGTAGTCGGATATTTTAACTAGTATGCTAGCCATGTTAGGAATGCCATGGTCATATTGTAATCTCTTGCATGTTAACCATTCAAATTATGGCACAAGTTATATTTTTATTTAATTAATTAGTTAAGAAAGTATTTATGACTTTTTAGGAGACCCGGTTGCACCAAACCTTCCCAAACCTCTTCCAAGCCAAATCCAACCCTATGTAGGCATGTTGGGAATTAATAAATATTAATAATTACATTTATTTGTATTTAATTCAGATTTTGTAGTGTAATTACATAGATAGAATTAAATAGTTCTATATTAGGAAACCCCTTTTTAAATCCTCAATCCAATCAACTTGCCAACTCACCAAACAACCAAATCATGCCAAGTGGACCCCCACCATGATAATTTCGACCAAGCAACCCCCCCATTGCCGAATGCATCAAATTAAATAGGATTTAAATCCTAGATTGCTTAAAATTTATTTAAGGATACGTTTAAATATACCAACATATCCCAAATCTTAACCAAATCCAAATCTTTCTCTCCCTCACCTTTGGCCGACCAAAACCCTCTCCCTCTCCATAATTTTGGCATCAACAAACTCCCCATAGCCTTCATACATCATCTCCTTCATTGCACATCTCTCCATCCTTCACAAAAACTCATCTCCTCCACCATACATTCCCGAAACCCCTCAAAACAAACCCTAAAAACTCCATATCCCCCATCCAATCCTCTATAGCCATTATAAACTCTCCCATACTCACTAAGAGAGGATTAGCAAGCGAGGATAGCAGAAAAGATTGGAGCTTTGGTGAAGAGAAGTCATCATCACCCTTTCTAGCAAGGATCTTTGGTAAGAACCCTAATCTTTTTTTCTAAAAACTTTTGCTAAAATTATGTAGAAAATATGTTATTAATTCTGTAGAAATCATATTTTTATGACTTTTGTTAGGTATAATCATCCATAAAGATTTTATAAAATATAGGTATAATATTCATGTGTCGGTAGGATCATAATTTTATGTGTGTTCATATACATAAATTAGGATTTTTAAGTATTTTCCATAATTTTAGAAACTCAAATTTGGTCGAGAAAATTATAGGTCAAAACTAGCTAATTTCGGGTAACCGGCTAACCTAGAATATCCTAAACTTGTAGTATAACTCAACCCTTGTATCTATAATATTATTTTATGAAATAAAGTATTTTATTGCTATTTAAAATATATTTTTTGGTTATTTTAGCAATTTTGAGTCATTAACTATATTCCGGGCGAGTTTCGGGTAGACTAGCTGACTTAGTAATCAACCAGTCGTAAATGTCTTTAGAAATATAAATTCTAGAATTTCAGAGATAAATCTGTAGAAAATTAGTTTAAATATTATTTTTATGATTTTTATATAATTTTTAAGTATGTTATTGAAGTAGGGGCATAACCGACTAATTAAAAGTTAGAAACCCTAAAACTGTGTTTCGATGTCTCATAGAACCTGTGTGTGATTGTATGGATCTAAATGGTTCCATAAGAGATTGAATATAATTTTAACACATTATTTTGACTATTTAAGTCGTGTCGTAAGTTTCATAAGTAGTGACTTAATTTAGTTAATTAATTATTTAGGAGCTAAGGGTTCCGGAGGCGTGGACGCGGGAGCGGCGTTTCATATTTACAGCACAGAATCAGGCAAGATACCTTACCATTATACTGTTTACATTCAGTCTGCATTTATTTACATATCACTGTTCATTATTCCCAATTATTACAGTTCTTGATTTACTAAATGCTCAGTGATTATTAGTTACTTTGTTACTATCCTTTGATTGCATATGAACTTAGAGTTAGGGGACTACCGTTTGTAGTGTATTGCATATGCCTCGACACAGTTGTACCACGAGGATGTGTGAGACGAGTAGCATGTAGAGGTCCTTACGTGTGGGCTGATCCCCCATGTGCATGCGTTAGGGCTAACTGCTAATAGAGGCATGTTAGGAGACTTAGCAGTTAGTAGAGGTATACGAGACATGGATGTGACTCTGTTAGGCATTGGGTGGGAAGAACAGTTCCTTAACGTATGGGTCCTTATGCACTTTCCTATTACTGATATTGCTGGCCTCTGACATTCGAGGAATGTTATGCTTTGAGGTCCCTGGTATCCTGATGGGACCATGCCTGAGTTACTGCTACTGAGCCAGATACCCATGCGTTGGAGGTTTGTTCTTAACTGCATGAACACAGTAGTACAGTTAGATTACCTTATTGTTGTCTTGTCACTTATTTTCTTTGTGGCATATTTTGTATTCAGTATTATGGCATGTTCTTCCTGTATCTTGTTACGTCCCTCTGAGGACCTGGTTATCTCTCCAGGTGTGTGCTTTTGTGATATTGCAGGTATTCTAGTCGAGGTCGCGATCTTCTCTATTCATTCGGAGATGACGTGTCTTGGATCTTTCTTTGCTACTCCTGCCAAATCCTTTCCGTTTCCATGTATATTTTTTCTTACTTGTTGGTAGTAGATTTGTCTCCGCCCAACGTATTGTACAAAGATTTATTACAGTTGATTATATGATATCTTTTATTCTTCATTTGTGGATGAGATTATATTACTCTTGGTTTACTATATTTTACAGCTTATGTATTCATACGAGGTTTCCATATATTGGAGTATACTTCGTATGTATGCAGCTGGCATGGATACGTACCTAGTCCTAAGTATTTTGGGACTGGGGCGTTACATCCGACTAGTCAAAATGTCATTTGGGTGATAGTGGATTGGCTCACGAAGATGGCTCATTTTCTTCCTTTCAGAGTGGGACAGTCCACTGAGCAATTGGCAGAAATGTATATAAATCAGATAGTAAGGCAGCATGGTGTTCTAGTCATCATAGTATCAGATCGAGACACAAGGTTCACCTTTCACTTTTGGCGGAGTTTGTATCAAAGTTTGGGTACCAAGTTGAGGTTCAGTACAGTCTATCATCCGCAGACGAACGGATAGTCAGAGAGAACCAATCAGATATTGGAAGACATGTTGTGAACTTGTACCTTGGACTTCGACGAAACTTGGGAAGATCATCTTCATTTAGTCGAGTTCTCTTACAATAACAGTTATCAGGCAAGTATCCAGATGGCACCGTTCGAAGCATTATATGGAAGAAAATCCAGGTTGTCACGACCCGTACCCGCTTTTTGGATGCGAGCTCGTAAGCAAGCCAGCTACGTATCGAGCAAACTCCAGCCCGACTCGAGTACATATAAGCTGTCATGGTATCATGTCTAATCTAAACTATATTTCAATCCACAGGAATCATATAAAACAAGAATGAACAAGTATGGGTCATGGTCTGCAGCCCATTAGCATATTGTTCGATTAGACTCCAAGAATGATATGTGTCACCCCCAGTTTTCAAATTAGGGGTATTTTCATCATTTTCAAGTTTTATAATTTTTTAGGAATTTTATTTGATTTTATATGATTTTTAGGAATTTATTTGAGTCGGTTTGAATTTTACCCAATTCGGACTCAATTTGGAGACCCGGGTAGCCTGGACCCTAGTGGGACCCACATACTAGCTGGGCTTGGCCCACATGCCATCGTAATTAGGCTAGAAATCATAAACCCTATTTCCATGACTTAATTAGTCGTTTTAGAGGCTTAATTTGTATTTAGAATTAAACCGAACCAAACCGAACTCAATTCGAACCAAACCTAAGTCTAATGGATAGGGGGCTTATTGGATCCCCAAAAACCAAACCCATTTCCCCCCCCCCCCCCCCCCCTTGGGCCGGCCAAGACTAGGAACCCCCCTTTCTTCTTCACAAGTCAAACTCTCTCTCTCTCTAAACTTCTTCTTCTTCCCAAGCTCCTTTCTTTCCTTCAAGAAAACTCTACCTAGGTATGTCCATAATTCTCCATTTATTTACTCTTTTGCATAAAGGTCTTCACAATAAATGTTGAGAAGTAAATTCTCTACACCTTGCCCCTAGGATTGGTAGGTTTCCCTAAAATATAGGTTAAGGATTTAATTTGGGGCTTTTATATATTGAATGGTATATATATATATATATATATATATATATATATATATATATATATATATATATATATATATATATATATATATATATATGTTGATATGTATTTGTGTGTGTGTGTAGAGAGTGGTGATGTTGTCATGAGAATGGTAGTGGTGGTGTTTGTGTGTGGTGGAGAGAGTGGGTGTGTGGTTGTGCTTGTGTGAGAGTGTGTGTGTGTTCATAGATATGTATATATATATATATATATATATATATGTGTGTGTGTGTGTGTGTGTGTGTGTGTGTGTGTGTGTGTGTGTGTGTGTGTGTATGTATATGGAGATGTGTGTGTGTATGTATTTATATATATAGGCATGTGTGTGTGTTGTGAGTTATATGTATATAGATAGATATATGGTTATATATATATATAGATAGATAGATAGATAAATAGGTATATAGACATGTATATATATAGATAAATATATAGAGAAGAGAGTAGAAGAAGAAGTAGGAAGTGAAGAAGAAGTAGAAGAGGAAGAAGGAAAGCAACAGCAGCAGAAGAAGCTGCAGGGGCAGCAGCAGTGCTGCTGTATACAGTAGTGCTGCTGTATACAGCAGCACTGGCAGCAGCCAGTGAGGAAACCTCCCCCTTTTTTAGCCCTTTAGGCCTATTTAACCCCCCTTATATATATATATATATATATATATCTATATATATATATATATATATATATATATATATATATATATATATATATAAATATATATATATATATATAAAAATATATATATATTAGATAGTTAGAATTAGAATAGAATAGGAGAAGAAGAGTAAGGAAAAGAATAAGAAGAAATTAGAAGAAGAAGGATTAGAAGAAGTTGGAAGTTGAGAAGAATAAGAAGAAGAGTTAGAAAAAGAAAAAATAAGAAGAAGATAGAAGAAGTTAGTAGTATATGAGAGAAAAAGAGAAAAGAAGATTAGAAAGGAGAATGAGAGAATTAGAAAAAGAAAGAATTAGAATTAAGAGTTAAGGAAGAGATTTTGAATGAGAGCTAAAAGGGAGTTTTTAGGAGAAGTCGAGTTAGAGGGCGAAATCGAGTTTCGAGTATCGGATCATGATGAAACTTGACATAGGCCTAGGGTACGTGAATTAGATTTTGCGGGTAGGCTCCCGAGTGGAAATCGGGGTCATAGGGCGCCGGTATCGCGCCGTATCAGTGCGTATCTTGAAATATTCAAGATATCTGCAACGGGCCGTAAGGTGGGCTAGATGTCCACTTTATCTAGGTATTTTGGTAGGTAATGAACCTATAGGCTAGTACCCTACTACCCTAGGGACCACGGGTCAAAATATCAAGCGTAGGTAGGCTAACTAGATAATCGCCGAAGGTAGAATTTTACCCTTTTTAAGGATAAAATAGGGAATTGGCCCATGGCCAAGATTTGAGTTTCCAAGTCCAAGATGGACTTGGATATGGGTTGTATATATTGGTAATGAGTAGAATTAGCCATCTAAACCTAGTCTTGACCCCGATTGACCACGATTGACTTTTTAGACTAAAAGTCAACTATGGGTCAACACTTTACCCAATTTAGTTCCAAATTCCATTTAACTTGGACATTTGACTAAAAGTCAACTATTAGTCACCAGTGAGCTAGGGTTGACCTAGAGTTGACCTAGAGTTGACCAGAGTTGACCAGAGTTGACCCGTTGACCAAAAGTCAACGGTAAGCCAGTTTTCGACCTAGTTTGATTCAGATTGACTTCTAATGTTCTCCCATGACCAAGGTTGACCCGACTAGACATGTCTTGATCTAGAATGACTAAATAGGATTTAATTTGATTTAACTTTACTTCCTAAACATAGTATTGATACGTCTTGTTCTCTATAGGTCCTCGAGACACTGCAGTTGATCCGGTCGACATATTTTATCATCTTACAGGCGAGTACATTCTCTGATACTTATTCTCAATTTATGATAACTGTTATGATTCATGTACTTAGTATTGATATGCTTATTCCCGACACATGGTTCTCACGGATTGGTATTCTTGGATCCCGACGAGAGATGTTTTCTCCTTCTTAGGTTGGGATGTATTGTGCAAGCTTCCTTGTAGTTCTTGCTCAATATATGGTCACTGATTCTAAAGAAGGCTAGCTACCTTCTTATTAGAATCCCGTGCAGTAACGTGTCCTGTTTGGATCCATTCTACCAGTTGGGGTAGGGGGAGTAGTAGCGTATGCCTGTGATCATATCCCCTTGCATTCTTGAACAGTGTGAGTCATATACCGCACTTATGACTTGCCAGGCCGATTCTTGACAGGTACCCAAGCCGATCACAAGCCAAAACTACTATTCACACACATTGGATATATAGCTTACCTTAATTTATGTACATGCCATGATCCCGTTCTATTTTTTTGTTCTAGCTCTAGCACTACAGCTTACCATGCCATGATACATACATGTACACTCCATGATTTATTGTATATGCTCTATTTACAGTCTTATAGCTTTTATTCTATCTTGAGATCTGTTATGAGATATATGTACTCGTTCCATCCTGACTGGACTGTTGATAAAATATTACAGATGCCGACGAGGGAGATTGCAGTACCTACTACGGTCCGGACGACGTAGTGGGCCTAGACTTGGTCCCGTAGGGCGTAGCTCCGCCTGACGAGACCATACCACTTGTTTAGTTAGAGTAGGTCTTTGTACTGGACTTTGTCTCCAGTTACTTTTGAGACTGTATTACTTTTGGACTGTATTAGAGACTGGACTTGTATATTTTTGTATTTGGACTTAACAGGTTATATTTTATCGTCTTGTTGTCTTTATCTTTCAGTCTTTACTTATCACCTTAGAGTTGTGATTGAGTACTTATATATATTCATTGCTTGTCCTCCGTTCGGAGTTGACTATATTCTCGACAGGTTTTGTTATATATATAAACTGTTGTCAGACTAGAAAATCCACAGCGTTCTACACCGTTTTTCCGGTGAGGGCTGGGCGTTGTCGCGTCATGTGCCCTTTTAGCGGGTGCGGGTCGTGACACATTTTAGTGGTGGCCCATGCAGGTCTTGAAGTCGCAATTAGTACGATGTCGTAGCGGCACTCGTCTTAGAGTGTTGACTACAAGCCTGTGTTACACATAAGAGGTAGTAGGCTAAGAGTGCTCAATCACAGTAGGATCTTTCCTTGCTTATCTTGCTTACCATCTTTGATACTAATTTACTGCATTCTAGCTGTCCTCCTTTGATATTGCCTTCATGTGCCATATTGATATCTTCTTTTCAATTTGTCTCCAGGATAGTGATGACTCATTCTCCTGGCGAGGAGCACGGGGAGACGGGGAGGTCTGCCACCTCTGGCGGACAGGCTCTGGTCACTTTCCCGGCTGATGGGACTTCTGTTGGGGCTCTCGGAGGTACTCCTCCAGCTACCTCGATGATCGTCCCTGGGGCCATTGCGGGTGCTCTTCCTGTAGTGCCGGGGGCTACAGCGGGAGCTGCCAGGGGCGTTCTTCCTCCTCAGCAGGGGACTCCTCCGGTGATGATGGGAGCTATTCCTCCATTGCCTTCTCTGCCCACAGACATGGGACAGATGCTAGCGTTCTTTCACCAGGTGTTGGAGTCCCAGCGGGCCCAGCACGAGGCTCAGTTGAGGCAGACAGAGGCCATGTGCCAGGGCATAGAGGATGCACACAGGTTGGCTATGGCGGCAGTGGAGCGTGGGGCTCCACAGAGGGAGGTTCAGCAGCAGCAGCCGAAGATCGGGGATATCCAGGCTTTCAAGAAGCTGGGTCCGAGGGATTTCAAGGGGACTGAGGGCATTATTTATGCTGATGACTGGCTCGAGGATATCGAGCGCCAGATGAGGGCCTGCCACCTGGCAGACGACCTGAAGGTCGAGGCGGTTGGGTTGCAGTTGCTAGATTTTTCCCGGACATGGTTCCAGAATGAGCCAACCCTTGCAGAAGAGGGCCATACTTGGGCTGAGTTTCGGGCCCTGTTCAGAAAGAAGTTCTTTTCTTCCACGGACAAGATCGGCCTCGTACGACAGTTCCAGAACCTGCAGCAGGGCGGTATGACCGTAGAGGAGTATGCGGCGGAGTTCGGCCGGCTGAGCCGATACGCCGAGTACATGGTGAGTGACCCGGTGATCTGAGCGGAGCGCTTCTGGGAGGGATTGACATGGGATATCAAGATCCTGATCCCTTCCTTCTATACGACATATGCAAAGGTTTATGCGGAGGCTCGGATTGTGGAGAGGGAGTGGGGCTTGAAGCCGAAGAGGGATCGAGATTTGTTTTCGGGGGCCAGTAGCAGCGCAGGGGCTACTAAGCGCCCTCAGCTTCAGCATCAGCCGTTCCAGCATCACCAGTAGCAGGGGCAGGCCAGAGCGTCTGTTTCGAGGGATCAGCAGCGTCCGGGGCAGGATGATCCGCCGTGCCACTTCTGCAAGAAGCCAGGTCACCTCTTCGAGTTCTGTAGGAGGAGGCTGGGGCTGTGTCTCTTTTGCGGTGCCACTGGGCATCAGATACGGGAGTGTCCCAAGAACTCCTGTGCAGCTGGAGCAGCTCAGAGGGCACCCATTCAGAGGGCACCAGCTGGTGTGCCGGTAGTTCAGCAGCGAGGTCCACTTTCGACTCAGCAGCAGCAGTTTATTCAGCACCGCCAGCAGAGGGGTGGTCAGGGTAGAGCCTTTGTTCTTGCATCCAAGGAGATGGAGCCTATCGCGGATGTTGTCGCAGGTTCTATTTTGCTCGATTCTTTTCCAGCTTTGGCCTTATTTGATTCTGGTGCTACGTACAGTTTTGTGTCTGTTTTTTTTGCTCTTAGGCACAATATTATTGCTGAATATCTTGGTAGGACTTGCAAGATTATGACTGGGAATGGTACCTAGTTAATAATGTTTGCAAGGGGCGGAGAGTTTCTTTGAGAGGCCGGGAGCTGAGTGCGTGTTTGCTCGTAATGCCACTTTCGAGTTACGATGTGGTACTCGGTATGGACTGGTTGAGCATGCACCACGCTAGCATCGACTGCAGAGGGGGCAGGATTCTGTTTAGGCCGCCGGGAGAGCCGGAGTATGAGTTCACCAGGGGTGCAGCGGAGCAGGGAGATGGATTTTGCGGAATATTGTTGGCGGGGCCGGTGTTGCCACATCCACTCATTGCTGAGTTCTTGGATGTATTTCCCGAGGAGCTGCCCAGGATGCCGCCAGATCGTGATGTTGAGTTTTCTATAGATCTAGTGCCGGGTGCTGAGCCTATCTCCCAGTACGTCTATAGAATCAACAACAGTGAGTTAGCGGAGCTGAAGAGACAGGTCGACGAGCTGGAGGACGAGGGCTTTATTCGATCTAGTTCTTCACCTTGGGACGCGCCAGTTCTTTTCGTCCCCAAGAAGGATGGTACGGTACGTCTGTGCATTGATTACAGGGCGCTCAACAACCTTACCATCAAGAACAAGTATCCTCGGCCAAGGATTGATGACTTGTTCGACCAGTTGAGCGGCGCGAGGGTGTTCTCGAAGATCGACTTGCGTACCGGGTACCATCAGCTGAAGGTGAAGCGGGATGACATTTCGAAGACTGCCTTTCGGACCCGCTATGGCCAGTATGAGTATACCGTCATACCGTTCGGGTTAACCAATGCCCCGGCGGTATTCATGAACTTGATGAACAAGGTATTTCATCAGTACCTTGACAAGTTCGTGGTGGTCTTCATTGATGACATTCTCATCTACTCGAAGACACCAGAGGAGCACGAGGAGCACCTGAGGATTGTGTTGGATACTCTCAGGAGGGAGCAGCTGTATGGGAAGCTGTCCAAGTGCGAGTTCTTCTTGGATCGCGTGGAGTTCCTAGGCCATGTTGTCTCTGGCGAGGGGATTTCAGTGAAGAAGATTTCTGCAGTGAGTCCTGTTCTACGCCGAGCTCAGTAGCTGAGGTTCGGAGTTTTTTGGGTCTGGCAGGTTACTACCGGAGGTTCGTGCAGGACTTTTCCAGGATTGTCCAGCCGATGACCTGCCTTACCAGGAAGGACGAGGAGTTTGTTTGGTCCGATGAGTGCCAGGCCGCCTTCGAGGAGCTGAAGGCGAGGTTGACTACAGCTCCTATCTTGACGCTGCCATCTGGATCTGGTGGTTATACGATCTACAGTGATACTTCAGGACGGGGTTTGGGTTGTGTGCTTCAACAGCACGAGAAGGTGATTGCCTATGCATCTAGGCAGTTACGTCCTTATGAGAGGAATTACCCTACCCACGATCTGGAGCTGGCAGCGGTCATCTTTGCTTTGAAGCTGTGGAAATACTATCGATACGGAGAGCGAGTTGAGATCTATACAGATCACAAGAGCTTGAAGTACGTGTTTACCCAGAAGGAGCTGAATATGAGGGCGATGGTTAGAGCTGATGAAGGATTTTGATATATCCTTGCAGTACCATCCGGGGAAGGCCAACATGGTCGCAGATGCTTTGAGCAGGTATCCCGTAGCCATGTGTTTGACGATGGATCGTCACCTTCTGGCAGATCTGGAGAGCTTGGGTATAGAGGTGATAGTTCCAGGGTTCGAGGCGCAGATGTGGGGTCTCCAGGTGCAGTCAGAGCTGATGGACAGAGTCAGGGCAGCTCAGTTTGAGGATGAGGCTCTGAGAGTCATCAGAGAGCAGGTCCAGAGAGGACTGTTGGATGAGTTCTCTATAGCAGGGGATGGGTCGTTGAGGCATGGTACCAGATTGTGCGTGCCGAGCGGAGGACTTCGGAAGGAGGTTCTTCAGGAGGCGCACCGTTCTCAGTACTCTATGCATCCCGGAGCCAACAAGATGTATAGAGACTTGAGACGGAATGTTTGGTGGTATGGCATGAAACGTGAGGTGGCTCAGTTCGTTTCGAGATTGTGCCAGCAGGTGAAGGCCGGGAGGCAGAGACCCGGTGGATTGCTTCAGCCACTACCCATTTCTGAGTAGAAGTGGGAGCATATCACTATGGACTTTGTAACTGGGCTTCCGCGCTCTCCAGGAGGGAAGGATGCGATTTGGGTCATTGTTGATCGATTGACCAAATCGGTCCATTTTTTGCCTTTCAAAGTAGGTTTGTCGACGGAGAGGTTGGCCGAGATGTACGTAAGGCAGATAGTCCGATTGCATGGGGTGCCAGTGAGTATAGTCTCGGATCGGGACACCCGATTCACTTTCCACTTCTGGCGGAGTTTGCAGCTTAGCTTGGGCACATCGCTCAAGTTCAGTACCGCATACCATCCCCAGACAGACGGGCAGTCGGAGAGGACGATTCAGACCCTCGAGGATATGCTGCGTACCTGTCTTGGACTTCGGAGGATATTGGGAGGACCACCTTCACTTGGTAGAGTTTGCTTACAACAACAACTACCAAGCCAGGAGATGTCACCTTTCGAGGCTCTATACGGACGGAGGTGCCGTACTTCCTTGTCTTGGGATGATGTCGGCGAGAGGGTTTTGCTTGGCCCTGAGATGGTGGTGGATGCTGCAGAGAAGGTCAGGGTTATCAGGGATAGACTTCGGGTGGCGCAGGATAGGCAGCGAAATTGGGCCGATAGCCACCGGAGGCCGTTGGAGTTTGAGGTATAATTTAAATTTTTCTAGTATTTGAGTCTGATTGTGATTGTTTTAGATCAAGCTCTAAGTCTTGTGTTTTGTTCTAGGTTGATGATCTTGTCTTTCTGCGGATTTCTCCGACGCGTGGCACGATACGTTTTGGTGGCGGCAGGAAGCTTAGTCCATGATACATCGGACCATTCCGTATCCTGGACAGGGTCGGTGCAGTGGCTTACTGACTGGAGTTACCGCCCGCGCTAGAGGGAGTGCACAGTGTGTTCCACGTATCGCAGTTGAGACGGTACGTGGCAGATCCAAGTCACTTAGACCACTCCGAGATCGAGGTGGGACCGACACTCAGCTATCCAGAGAAGCCGGTTGAGATCTTGGACCGAAGAGAGAAGGTGCTCCGGAACCAGGTCATTTCCTTGGTTCGCGTTGCATGGAGACACCACTCTCCAGGTGAGTCCACCTGGGAGAGGGAGGACGACATGCGGGAGAGATTCCCATATCTCTTCGAGCCTTGAGGTAAAATTCTTTCTTTTTCTTCCTTGTTCTGTTCATGATTGCAGTGTTAGTCCTCATTCAATTTCGAGGACGAAATTTTTTTAGAAGGGTAGATTTGTTACCCCCAGTTTTCAAATTAGGGTTATTTTCATCATTTTCAAGTTTTATAATTTTTTAGGAATTTTATTTGATTTTATATGATTTTTAGGAATTTATTTGAGTCGGTTTGAATTTTACCCAATTCGGACTCAATTTGGAGACCCGGGTAGCCTAGACCCTAGTGGGACCCACATACTAGCTGGGCTTGGCTCACATGTTAGGCTAGAAACCATAAACCCTATTTCCATGACTTAATTAGTCATTTTAGAGGCTTAATTTGTATTTAGAATTAAACTGAACCAAACCGAACTCAATTTGAACCAAACCTAAGTCTAATGGATAGGGGGCTTATTGGATCCCCAAAAACCAAACCCATTTCCCCCCCTCCTTGGGCCGGCCAAGACTAGGAACCCCCCCTTTCTTCTTCACAAGTCAAACTCTCTCTCTCTCTCTCTCTAAACTTCTTCTTCTTCCCAAGCTCCTTTCTTTCCTTCAAGAAAACTCTACCTAGGTATGTCGACCATAATTCTCTATTCATTTACTCTTTTGCATAAAGGTCTTCACAATAAATGTTGAGAAGTAAATTCTCCACACTTTGCCCCTAGGATTGGTAGGTTTTCCTAAAATCTAGGTTAAGGATTTAATTTGGGGCTTTTATATATTGAATGGTATATATATATATATATATATATATATATATATATATATATATATATATATATATATATATATATATATATATATATGTTGATATGTATTTGTGTGTGTGTGTGTGTGTGTAGAGAGTGGTGATGTTGTCATGAGAATGGTAGTGGTGGTGTTTGTGTGTGGTGGAGAGAGTGGGTGTGTGGTTGTGCTTGTGTGGGAGTGTGTGTGTGTTCATAGATATGTATATAGTGTGCTTATATATATATGTGTGTGTGTGTGTGTGTGTGTGTGTGTGTATATGTATATGGAGATGTGTGTGTGTATGTATTATATATATAGGCATGTGTGTGTGTGTTGTGAGTTATATGTATATAGATAGATATATGGTTATATATATATAGATAGATAGATAGATAAATAGGTATATAGACATGTATATATATATATATATATATATATATATATAGAAGAGAGTAGAAGAAGGAGTAGGAAGTGAAGAAGAAGTAGAAGAGGAAGAAGGAAAGCACAGCAGCAGAAGAAGCTGCAGGGGCAGCAGCAGTGCTGCTGTAGTATACAGCAGCAGTGCTGCTGTATAAGCAGCACTGGCAGCAGCCAGTGAGGAAACCTCCCCCCTTTTTAGCCCTTTAGGCCTATTTAACCCCCCTTATATATATATATATATATATATATATATATATATATATATATATATATTATATATCTATACCAGTGAGTAAACCTCCCCCCTTTTTAGCCCTTTAGGCCTATTTAACCCCCCTTATATATATATATATATATATATATATATATATATATATATATATATATATATATATATATATAAGTGGGGTTAAATAGGCCTAAAGGGCTATTTAACCCCCCTTATATATATATATATATATATATATATATATATATATATATATATATATATATATATATATAAATATATATATATATATATAAATATATATATATAAGTAGATAGATAGTTAGAATTAGAATAGAATAGGAGAAGAAGAGTAAGGAAAAGAATAAGAAGAAATTAGAAGAAGAAGGATTAGAAGAAGTTGAGAAGAATAAGAAGAGTAGAAGAGTTAGAAATGGAAGAATAAGAAGAAGATAGAAGAAGTTAGTAGGATATGAGAGAAAAAGAAAAAGAAGATTAGAAAGGAGAATGAAAGAATTAGAAGAAGAAAGAATTAGAATTAAGAGTTAAGGAAGAGATTTTGAATGAGAGGTAAAAGGGAGTTTTTAGCAGAAGTCGAGTTAGAGGGCGAAATCGAGTTCCGAGTATCGGATCGCGATGAAACTTGACGTAGGCCTAGGGTACGTGAATTAGATTTTGCGGGTAGGCTCCCGAGTGGAAATTGGGGTCGTAGGGCGCCGATATCGCGCCGTATCAGTGCGTATCTTAAAATATTCAAGATATCTGCAACGGGCCGTAAGGTGGGCTAGACGTCCACTTTATCTAGGTATTTTGGTAGGTAACGAACCTATAGGCTAGTACCCTACTACCTTAGGGAGCACGGGTCAAAATATCAAGTGTAGGTAGGCTAACTAGATAATAAGGTAGAATTTTACCATTTTTAAGGATAAAATAGAAAATTGGCCCATGGCCAAGATTTGAGTTTCCAAGTCCAAGATGGACTTGGATATGGGTTGTATATGTTGGTAATGAGTAGAATTAGCCGTCTAAACCTAGTCTTGACCCCGGTTGACCACGGTTGACTTTTTAGACTAAAAGTCAACTATGGGTCAACACTTTACCCAATTTAGTTCCAAATTCCATTTAACTTGGACAATTGACTAAAAGTCAACTATTAGTCACCAGTGACCTAGGGTTGACCTAGAGTTGACCTAGAGTTGACCAGAGTTGACCCGTTGACCAAAAGTCAAAGGTAAGCCAGTTTTCGACCTAGTTTGATTCAGATTGACTTCTAATATTCTTCCATGACCAAGGTTGACCTGACTAGACATGTCTTGACCTAGAATGACTAAATAGGATTTAATTTGATTTAACTTTACTTCCTAAACATAGTATTGATACGTCTTGTTCTCTATAGGTCGCAGTTGATCCGGTCGACATATTTTATCATCTTACAGGCGAGTACATTCTCTGATACATATTTCCAATTTATGATAACTATTATGATTCATGTACTTAGTGTTGATATGCTTATTCCCGACACATGGTTCTCACGGATTGGTATTCTTGGATCCCGACGAGAGATGTTTTCTCCTTCTTAGGTTGGGATGTATTGTGCAAGCTTCCTTGTAGTTCTTGCTCAATATATGGTCACTGATTCTAGAGAAGGCTAGCTACCTTCTCATTAGAATCCCATGCTGTGACGTATCCTGTTTGGATCCATTCTACCAGTTGGGGTAGGGGGAGTAGTAGCGTATGCCTGTGATCATATCCCCTTGCATTCTTGAACAGTGTGAGTCATATACCGCACTTATGACTTGCCAGGCCAATTCTCGACAGGTACCCAAGCCAATCACAAGCCGAAACTACTACTCACACACATTGGATATATAGCTTACCTTGATTTGTGTACATGCCATGATCTCGTTCTATTTTCTTGTTCGAGCTCTAGCTCTATAGCTTACCATGCCATGATACATACATGTACACTCCATGATTTATTGTATATGCTCTATTTACAGTCTTATAGCTTTTATTCTATCTGAGATCTGTTATGAGATATATGTACTGTTCCATCCTGACTGACTATGATAAAATATTACAGATGCCGACGAGGGAGATGCAGTACCTACTACGGTCCGGACGACGTAGTGGGCCTAGACTTGGTCCCGCAGGGCATCGATCCGCCTGACGAGACCATACCATGTTGTTAGAGTAGAGTAGGTCTTTGTAGGACTTTGTCTCCAGTT
>JANAVB010017994.1:10000-15000 GCA_029216955.1 Iris pallida
CATAGCCTTTGCTCGTCCCTTGGGTTAAGTTGTAGGCTTGAGTGAGTTAGGCAAAGTAATGTCGGTCGACCTAAGTTATTCTACGTGCTGTCCCGCTCATTCTGCGGTTGTCAAGTTAAATAGTCCCACGATTCCAAGGCCCGTCATATGGAGTATGACATGGGCGACAGCGTTGCGTCGAACACGAGTCGGTTTAGAGGCACGAGCCACGGTTGGTTCAGTGGAAAGTTAGCCACGGTCGGTCGATACTCAAGAAAACATGTTATGTTCAAGTTAAGTTGGAAGGCTATGCAGTAGCCGTTCCCTGAGTTCAAAGAACGTTAAGTCTAAGCGATGGTTAGTCGCCGAGGCAACCCTGGTTAGGGGCTCTGCAAAGGAAGTATGAAAAATGGAAAGAGTAAAACAACCAAGTAAAAGAATTGATCACATAACAAGCCCAAACTGTATTCTAAAACACTCCATGTAACCCTTATGAACTTGGACACTTGTCGACAAGGGGTGGTTTCTTCGAGCGGCGACCCGCGGCCACGGGACCGTCTCGGCCTAGGAAGAAACAAGTTGTAGCCGAGCTGGGTAATAGGCAACGCTGGTTAGGCGATCGGTATGTCGGGGACTTTCATCGGGGCTCGCTACTTGCGTTGAAAGGGTCCCGAGTACCAGGCTACGTCCAAGGCGGCTGGTTAGGCCAATCCCATAACAAACACTTAATAATAATTGTTTTCAACTAACATGGTAAGTTTGGTGTCGGCACGAGCGGCAATCCGTGTGTGTGACGGTGGATTGAGTTGAATATGTATGAGTTAAATAGACACAATGTCGGAGCCTAAGATTTGGCTACAGCGAAGGCGACGTGCTTCGGCACGAGATGTGGCGTCGAGTGTTAAGTTGCGAGTTAAGTCAAAAAGGGCCGTAGGGCTAGTTGTATGAAGTTATGTCGAGTTATTGGGCTCGGCCTCGAAATACGAGGCACGGCCGCGTTGTCACAACACAAGTATAGGCGAGACTAAGCAAGGAGGCACTGCCTCGGATATATTGAAGCACGGATCGAGTTATGGCACGACCGAGTCGTTACATCCCAGAGTTTGGCACGAAAGATAAGTATAAGTCGGTGCGTCGACAATGCAAGCACGAGAAAGGTCTAGAGGCAAGGAAATGGAGTCTTTCGTGTAGCTGCGTCTCTGATTATGGCCGTAAGGCGAACACGACTTGATAGGTTAACGTTGTGGGCACGAGGAGTGGTCTAGTGACAAGTATGAGTTAACGTTGACATTGCAAGCACGAGATGGTTCCGATACACAAGTTGCGCTAAGGCGCCGGTCCTAAAACTGATCTTAAGGCAAGACTAGAAAGACAATCGAAAGGAATTAAAATTGCACAAAGTAAATGAACGTGTAGGTTTTGTATGGGTGGGCGAGAAGCTCACTCCACCAGTACAGTGGTACTGACACCCACACAGTGTTTCATGTGCAGGCACAGGTAGAAGCTCGTGGTGCGGAGCTCGCTTGGATGCGTCGAGGCACGGAGTTTCTTGGCGAGTCGAAGCGTGCGGCCGCGTGAACTGAAGACTTATACAGGACATAATGTATGGACATCGCTTTCCGAAGCTTCCGCTGGATCCAAGTATTGTATCGAGAGATGAGAGAGAGCAGAGTGAATTGTAAATGAGTGAAAAGTGAGCCTGAGAGACTTGTATTTGGCCTTGCGCCCACAATGTAATCCTTGAATTCAATATCAATAAAAGAGCTTTCTTTGAAATACTTGTGTTCATGTGTTCTTTAAATTCCGCTGCAATATATTCAATGTCTCTGCACGGGACTTCTGTGCGACGACCCCGTCGCAGCCGCTGTAATCGGCCGTTATGGAACCCGCCTTGCACGAGCGCAATCTAGGCTCGTGCGGCATCACGCCTTAGCGAGGACGATCGCTCCTACGGGAGCGGGGCTTGACATAGTGGTATCAGAGCACGGCTTTACGTCCTTGGACCGTCGATTGAATTCTTTAACTTTGATATTTCCGCAAAACTCTGTTGCTTCCGCAAGTTGTCATCGTTGGTGCGCTCTCTCTCAAATGTCCCTCGGCATGTCCATACAATAAGTCTAAATATTTTCGAAAGCTCGTACAAAGCGTTCAATCTAACGCATCGGTAGGCTGTTGCCAAATACGTCGGTAGGGCCTTTGTGCCGAACGTTGCAAACTTGACGCGATAGAAAATATGTGCTGCTGTTAACAAGTCGCGTGCATGCCTAATTAGTCCAACGTTGACCCTAGCAATTGAGCGTGCAAACTCGGAATGTAGTCCGCACAGGATGGCTATGCACACGGCCTTTTGGCTAAGTTGTGTTTCGCGTCGCGCACCTTGACCCTTGGTGCAAACGAGTTGCGAGCGATATCAAGTATCGTTCGGTCGGGAACGGAGATGCACTTAGAGTGTCTATCGATAGGAACGCTATCGGACTAACGCTTAGGCGTACACGGAAGATTGATTTGGATTTTGAGGAAATAGTGCGAACGACTTAGTGCGTCGATACGACACGAGCGACTACGTTAGCGATTCGTCGAACGAATCTGAAAGATATCTTAGCGCATAACGCGAACGTGATTGAGGACTAGATCTTATGGCTTGAATCCGAGTGGTGTATGTGATAGGTTCGAAGAAGAATAAGAATGAGTGTCAGCGACTAGTCGAGTGGCTCGAATCCGAGTGGTGTATGGTTTGTCTTGGAAATTGTTCGAGTGAATATTGAGGATTACGAGTATGTCGGCAAGGCGATGCGATCGCGCAAAGCGTTAGAATGCGTCACGCTTAGTTGGTCGTGACTTCGAAGGTCCCGAACGAGCATCTCGTTCGGACAACTTGTGAACGAGCAACGCGAGTTAGAAAATGTTTCAGAACGATAAATAAAATTGAATGGTCTTGATCGAGGAAATTTAAAGGATCGCGCGTGCGATATCGGATTGATGCAACTGAATTGTAACTTGAGTTTTGAATAACGATCTTGAAACGAGCTTGAGGAAAAGCGACTGAACTTGATCTTGAGTATCGAGAAAATTGAGGATTTTCCAACTCGGGCAATGGCATCAGTCGCACGACTCGAAATTAGTTGTAAAAGAAGATCGTCAGGTTACGCATATCGTCGATGGTATTGAGGCGTATCAAAGATCGATATGCGATAACTCGGGGGCACTCTGACTCGGCGAATGACGGTCGTGCAAATGTCATTGTTCCGTTGGACGCTATACTTGAAATATTAAAAATGTGTCGAGGAAAGGATAGACTTGGCTCGAGGACTTTCTAAGTTGAACGAATGACGATCGAACTATCGAACTTGGCTTGGATGAAAACTGGAATGTTTGGATTTGCTTCGTCGACAACCACAATGTTGATGTTCTTGTCTTATGCGAGCGCTACTCCAGCCTCGTACATGCGTCACACCGATTAGGGCGATCACTCTGCGTGAGCGCTGGTATGGTGATTCATACAGCGGGAGTGGTCGAACTTGTACGGTGCGACAGATTGTGCTTTGATTTGTGGTTTGACGCGAAGGTGACTCGTGAATTGAATTGGTGTGCTTGTCGATTGAACTTGAGGATTGAGTAGGTCCAATCCGCGTATCGAGAATGAATGAGTCTAAACTCAAACAAGAGTTACGCCCCGATGAGAATGGTTATTCTGCGGGAGCGTTGCATGGTGATTCATGAACCACCGCGTATTATCGGACTCGCGTGAGATTGGGGCGTAACGTATTGTCGAGCTTGACGACCTCGTGATCGAATACATGAATTGGTTAGAATTGGTGATTGAATGGATTTGAATTCTGCGCAACGAACGCATTAATGCGAATAGGTGATCGTGCTTGATGTTTAGAAATTTGAGTGACGCGAGCTTGGGTAGAAGACCCCATATGATCGACTTTGGTTTGACCCTAGGATTGGGGTCAGTGTTGGCATTATTGTTGGGGAACTATGATTCCAATCCTGACATTGACTTAGCCTCGAAAAGAAATGGCCTAGCGGTTAGGCGAGACGCCATGTTTCATGAGTTATCAGTCGAAGGATTGATCTTGAGGATTGGCATGGATGGATAGCGTGAATCACGAATGTAGAAAACCCTGCTCACGAGATTCGGCTGACATGCATATATTTCAGGGACGCCTGGGTATGTGCACGATGCGACTCGAGTGAGAATGACAAATTTTCTATCATGCGGCTTGGCTGAATGCATGTATTTTGGGGACGCTTGGAATGCGTGCACGATCCAGCCAAGTGATGCGGCGAGTTCAAGCAAGGCTTGAAAGATGGGAGTGTGTCGAGATCTTGAAATCGTGTTGAAGTAAAGATTGATAATAGTGCGAGCGTGGCTCGGAATCGAAGGAACGCGTAGGCGAAATGTGTACGATTAAGTCTTGGCCATAGAAATGGTAGGATGACTTGCCATCAGGAAAGTCTCGAGGACGAGACTTGTTCTGAGTGGTGTATGTTGTAGTGCCCCGTCCCGCAAAGTCAATCGGAGGAATCGAAACGCCGACGGCGTTCGGACTTAGCCTTGCAACGGCTTGCTCGGAGACATCGCTCAGGTGGGGTAGTTTCGGTGAACTCTCCTCATCTTTGCCTTCACATAATAAATCGTGTTTTCAACTTGCACAAGTTAGGCTTGATAATAAAAGCTACGCATCCACATAGCTAAGGGAATAATCCCGACGGTTTGAATCGAGTTAGAACATGGAAAACGTCCCACGGTCGGCTTAGAGTTGGTGCACGTCGTACTTTGAAAATGACACTCAGTCATTCGTCCCGTGGCTTGGGAGAAGGAAAGTTGGTCTTCGGTGCAAAAGTTGAGAGTTAGCCTAAGTCATAGGCGTCGCCCGCACAAATGCTTGCTAAAGCATGTACGGTCCGGTCCCGCAAGGCTTGGCATAGCCTTTGCTCGTCCCTTGGGTTAAGTTGTAGGCTTGAGTGAGTTAGGCAAAGTAATGTCGGTCGACCTAAGTTATTCTACGTGC
>JANAVB010017995.1:0-29082 GCA_029216955.1 Iris pallida
GCTAGTTGTCGGAAATAGCGACTGATTAGTGACGGATTTAGCGACATGCTATTATTACAAAATGGGACGTATTAGCGATGGAAATTTCGTCGCTTACCGACTAACTACCGACGAGTCCGCGACGTATTCCAGGATTAATGTTTGTGACGGTATAGACGACGAAAAAGTACATCGCTAAAGTGTTTCGATACGCTATTGGTAGGACAGGCTTGTAGCGACGAACCGGTTATGTCGCTATTCCATCGCTATACTTTAAATCTATATTTTCCAGAACCTTAGCGACTGAATGTTCAAGATTTCGTCATTTTTGTCGTTATACTGCAATTTTCCAGATATTCTATTGCTGTTCCGTCGCGGTCCCGTCGCTAAATATAATTTTGTGTGTCTATTGTGTTTCCTGCACTCCACATCCATGTGACAGTTACACACAATATACAGTCATATAAACAGTTTCCAATACAGATATATAAACAGTTACACACATACCAAAAAGTTTACAAACATTCCAAATACAAATAGTTTCCAAATACACACATACCAAAAATGTTTTAAATTGTTCCCAAATACAAACAGTTTCCAAACAATATCTACGTCGACGGCGGCGGAGGAGGCGGCGGGTGGGTGTAGCTACCTAGCATATTTTGTAATGCGTCTTTGAAATCCTCCTGAGACAGAGAAACACTCGAAGTCGGTGCTGAATGTCACGCCCCGATTCCGTGGAATCGATAGTCGTCCCCCGGGCGTGATGCCGTGCGAACCTAAGTTGCGATCGCACAAGGCATAGTCATAAGGTTATCCGAAACACAACATCAAGTTGGAGTGTGCAGAGATAATTAATTGACACATTTGAAATAGAAGTAAATTTTTCATTGATAATAAAACTTTATTTACATTGACTCCATTACAATCATTGCCGCACGGGCTACAACATGACTCAACTTACAAAATGAACGCTGATGGGATAGTCGTTCCATAAATTACATCCCTTTTTACAAGCAAAATAGATGTCACACCCCGATTCGGGGAATCGTTCGCCTCCGCTTTGATTCACGTCGAATCGTTCGTCCTCGCTAAGGCATGATGCCGTACAAGTCCGGAATTGCACTTGTACAAGGCGTGCTCGTGTTCCTTTTATAAAAAAGACATTTTGAATAGAGATTCGCAGTGGTTGATAAAGAAGTTTAGGCAACACAGATATGATCTGAAATAAGTTCTTTATTGATATCTTTGAAATTATATTGCATAAAACATAAGGCTCTCAAATAGCCGAGATAAAATGCCAAACTTGGCTACAAACTTACAAAAATATTAAAATAAGATACAACTTGTTCCATACATCATATCCCTTTATTAATAATGCGGCAATAACCACCTTCAGCAAAATACCTTCTTCTTCAAGTATAAACTTCAAGATGTACGAAGCTTCTAAAGAGTCGGACAGCAAGCCTTCAGCATCTAAGATTATTCACTAGGTTCCCGGCACCTGTGGAGACGAGGGTCAGTACATTGCCACATATGTACTGGTGAGCGACCGTAACCGATCTCACCATAAATCAACAGTAATAAAATTACATGAATGTTCACTATTAATTTGTATTCTTTTTATCTTGCCTTAGGGTCCATTAGCAATTCATATATTTTATGAGAAATATAAGGAGCATACAGTGATGTTAGAAACATAAACAATTCATGTTGTTCTAACATAAGCAATTCATATTGATCACCAATTTGGTGAATCTTACCCACGGTCGATAGCCATCCCTGTAAATATTTATGGATACCACTTACTATGCCTGCATAAGACATTGTTAGCTATGCCACCTGTCTATATGAAGGTCACTGACTACACGCCATCTGGGACATCTTGGTCAGACGGCTCCCTTTCAGCGGTGGGTAGCTAGCCCATTCAGAAGGTTCCCGAAAGATCGTGCTACTAATTCAGCACTGTGCTACTACTTCAGTACTATGTTCCTCCTAGGCCGAATCGGTTCCGTGGCCTCGGAGTACCGTTCGAGGAACTACCTTATATACAAGTTGTCCATGACCATGCATGCAATGCAATTTAACTAATAAGGGACATGACATGCATGATAATAGCATCTTTTACACATAGTCGTAGTTTTCATTTTATCTTGCCATTTCCCCATCTTTCCAACTTGCCGTCTTACCATCTTGCTTTGAGCCATAGGCTCGCATATTCGTTCATCCAACCAAGGGACTATTCATTTGTAACCCATTCTTTCAAACCGAAGTCTGATATACTTACCGCCCAATACTTGGGTCTTTGCATCACCTGTTTAATAATTCATATAGCAACATACGAGCATCATTCGATTTGCAACATAAGCCTAGCCATGTGATAATTTATCTTTCATTATCTTTCCGAGTTATTACTAGGCATCTTTTATTAAGCACCAAACATAATAACAAGTCTACCATTGTTACGCGTGAAGATCAAGGATCGTCGAAGGATCAAAGCCACTCACTTGTTGGTAAATTGCCGAAAAAGAGGTCTTCCATGCAACGTCAAGCTCGGTTCACTGCGTTAGCACCTGCATTGGCACCAACGTCTGGTCAGCATACTTCTTCTCTTTCTCTCAGTGATTCGATATGAAATGCGTAGACAGTAAAAGTAAATCCATGAAAACATTTATCGAAAACAATCATGAAAACACATACAAAAGCCAACAGCAAAAGCGACATCGAAAACTAGTAGGACAACGGTCTTGGGGCAACGACTCTTATATATAACTCTTCCCCCAAGACGCGCGCCACTGCATCTTGGACATTATTTCAAAAGAGTCCAATCCATAACGAAAAAAGGATCTCAATTCATTATCCCGCGATCCTGGTAAAGTTTCCCCAATTCTCATCCGACTCGGCCATTCGGCCGCTAGCCCGCTCCGTGCTCCGCAACGGATTCAGGGCATTACATATTAATACACTAATAAAAGTTTCGTCCTCGAAACTTAAACACAAACCCACCTAGGTCAAACAATGAAGGAAACTTTTCCTTCATATCAGCTTCAAGTTCCCACGTCGACTCTTCGACGGAATGATTTCGTCAAAGCACTCGAACCAAAGAAATAACTCGGTTTCGTAGAATTTTATCCTTTCTATCCATAATCTGCATGGGTTCCTCCACATAAGACAAGTCAGCTCGTAGTCCTAGTTGACCGAAGTCTACCACATGGCTTGGATCATGTACATACTTCCGTAGTTGGGAAACATGGAAGATATCGTGCACTCCATCCAATGCCGGTGGCAACACGATCTGATAGACGATAGGATCGACTCGCTTAAGAATTTCAAACGGGCTAACAAATCTCGGACTTAATTTCTCCTTCGCACCGAGTTACATAACTCCGCGCATCGGTGACACCTTCAGAAATATGTGATCGCCCACCATAAATTCTATTGGTCGTCGATAAGTATCCGCATAACTCTTCTGCCGACTTTGTGCCACAAGTAACTTCTTCTGAATCATGCGAACCTTCTCGACGGCCTGCTCCACCATCTCTGGACCAAGTACCTGTCGTTCACCGACTTCATCCTAACAAATCGGAGACCGACACTTTTGCCCGTATAATGCTTCATACGGAGCCATATGTATACTCGATTGGTAACTGTTGTTGTAGGCAAATTTTGCTAGCGACAAGTGAGTGTCCCAACTGGTTTTTAGATCGATAGCACAAAGCCGTAGCATGTCTTCAAGTATCTGATTCACCCTCTCGGTCTGGCCATCGGTTTGTGGATGGTATGCAGAACTAAATTTCAGTTGCGTTCCCATAGCCGAATGTAAACTGACCTAGAAATGCGATACAAATCGCCTATCCCGATCTGACACTATTAATGCCGACACTCCATACAATCGGACAATTTCATCCAAGTATAGCTGAGCCAATCGGTCGACGCTCTATGTGGTTTTTATTGTAAGAAAATGTACAGATTTGGTTAATCGATCAACGATGACCCAAATTGCATCATTCCCCCGCTGCGTCTTCGGCAAGCCTACTATAAAATCTATAGTGATATGATCCTATTTCCATTTTGGGATCACGAGGTTCTGCATCTCCCCGCCGAGCCTCTGGTGTTCCACATTGACTCGTTGATACGCTAAGCATCACGAGACAAAGAGGGCCACATCCCGTTTCATGCCGTGCCACCAGAAGGTCGTGTGCAAATCTTTATACATTTTTGTACTTCCTGGGTGCAACGAATACTTGGCATAATGGGCCTCCGTCAAGATTTCTTTCCGGAGTTCTTCATCCTTCGGGACACATAGCCTCCCCTTGAGTCGCAACTATCCATCCTCGTGCCTGGTGAAGTCGCTTGCTTCACCCTTTTCCATTATTCCGCCAATCTTAATCAAGAACTCATCCGTCCTCTGTGCTGTCTTTATCTTTTCCAACAAACTTGGCTCAAGTTAAAGTTGAGCCAGTTGTGCATTTCGGCCACGAATCTGGAGCTCAATTCCTATACTTTCTAATTCCTCCAGTATTCGTTTGTCAACACTGAGCGATCCCATGAAGTTCTGACTCAACGCATCCGCCACCACATTGCCTTTTACTGGGGTGTACGCGATCGTCAAGTCGTAATCTTTTATAAGCTCCAACCAATGTCTTTGCCGTAGATCTAAATCCTTTTGAGTAAAGATGTACTTCAGGCTCTTATGATCGATGAAGATTTCCCAAGCCACTCCATACAAGTAGTGCCTCCATAATTTCAATGCAAACACTATCGCTGCCAATTCCAAATCATGCGTTGGATAAATTTTCTCATGCAGCTTAAGCTGTCTCGAGGCATACGATATCTCCTTCCCTCTCTGAGTCAACACACATCCCAAACCCAATCCGGATGCATCACTGTATATCTGGAATCCCTCGACGCCGTCTGGAAGTGTAAGGGTTGGAGCTGATACGAGACATTGCTTCAAATCCTGAAAGCAAGCCTCGCACTCATCAGTCCAATCGAATGCAACTCCCTTCTGGGTTAGCCGAGTTAAAGGCGCTGCCACTTTTGAAAAATCCTTGACAAACTTCCTGTAGTAGCCTGCCAAGCCGAGAAAACTTCGGATCTCGCTCGCCGACGTGGATTGCTTCCAATCCACTACGGCTTCAATTTTCTTTGGGTCAACGGACACACCTTCTGCCGAGATAACGTGCCCTAGGAACGACATGCTACTCATCCAAAACTCACATTTGCTCAGCTTGGCATAGAGCTGATTCTCCCGTAGAGTCTGTAACACTATCCTCAAATGCTCTGTATGGTCTTCTCTGCTCTTCGAGTAGATTAGGATGTCATCAATGAACACGACCGTAAATTTATCTCAAAAGGGCCGGAAGACTCTGTTCATCATATCCATGAAAGCGGCATGGGCGTTGGTCAGTCCGAAGGGCATGACCAAGAATTCATAGTGTCCATATCTGATTCAAAATGCGGACTTAGGAACGTCATCGGGTTTGATCTTTAACTGATGATAGCCTGAGCGAAGATCAATCTTTGAAAATATAGACGCCCCTTGCAACTGATCGAAGTGGTCGTCTATCCGAGGCAATGGATACTTGTTCCGAATTGTAACTTTGTTTAGCTCGCGGTAGTCGATACACAGCCGCATCGATCCATATTTCTTCTTCACAAATAGCACCGGAGCACCCCATGGTGAACACTGGGTCTGATGTATCCCCTATCTAATAATTCTTGTAGCTGCACTTTGAGTTCCTTTAATTCAGCAGGTGCCATCCTATACGGAGCCCTTGAGATCGGACGAGCGTCTGGAAATGTATCGATAGTGAATTCAATCTCTCGGTCTGGAGGCATTCCGGGTATCTCGTCAGGAAACACATCAGGAAATTCTGCCACGACTTCAGTGTTAGCTGAGTCTGCACCATTCTTGCGTGTGTCTCGAACAGAAGTAATGTACCTTTCACAGCCAGAATGTAACATTCGTCGGGCCGTAGTAGCTGAAATCACCATCGACGCCTTCGTCGACGAACTGGCCGAGTAAGAGAATTCTGTTTCTCTAGGTAGTCGAAACACAACTCGCTTCTTCGCACAGTCAATCGTCGCACAACATTCACTTAACCAATCCATTCCTAGAATGATATCATAATCCTTCATATCTAGCTCGACTACATCCAATGGTAGCCTTCTCTCCTCGATACATATGTAACCATCCCTACATATCATGTTAGAAGGCATCTCCACTCCTGATGGAGTACTAACACTAAGATATACATCCAACATTGACATTTTTATTTCATGTTCCGTAACATAGTCTTTAGATATATATAAAACTATGTGTAGCACCAAAATCAAATAAAGTACATGCATGAATGCCATTAAATAACAATATATCTGTCACGACAGTATCTGATGCAAATGCTTCTTCCTGAGTCAATGTAAAGACTCGGCCCTGGGCACCGGGCCTCTGATTCTATGGTGGCTGATGGTGTCGTGGTGCCTGTCCACGATTCTGTTGATGCTGTTGGTGATGCTGGTGGTGATGCTGCTGCCTTGGAGGGTTCTGGTGACCCCCTTCCTGGACAGTCTCTGAATCCGTGGCCCATGCGACCACATTTGAAACATCCACCCTCTAGCACCTGACATTCGTTAGCGAAGTGCCCTTTGTTGCGGCACTTGTTGCAGAATTGTCCACCCTAGTTGGGTCGTTAAAAGCTACCGTGATTCTGACGCTTAGGCGCCTCATATCTACCTCCGTTGTTCGGTCTCTTATTATGCAGATTCTGCACCGACGCTTGCACTGGCACCGTCACAGGATAGTGTGGGTCCAATTCCTTTGCGTGCTCATAAGACTCCTAAAAAGTCTTATACTTCTGAACCACAACTTGAGCCTTCAGAGCAGGCCTCAAGCGCTGCACAAACCGACGAGCCTTAGATGCTTCGTCAGTAAACTTCGTGATTGCATACTGAGACAGTCTTGAAAACTCTGCCTCATACTCCTTCACTGTCAAGTTTTCCTGCTCGAGCTTCTAGAATTCCAATTCCTTAGCTCGCTGTTCAGTCGAAGAGAAATACTGAGCCAGAAAGGCCTCACGGAACATCTGCTAAGTAATTTTTGTTGTCCCATTCACTCCCGCAAGAATCCTTTTTCGACTTTGCCGCCAGTAGTGTGCGTTGGAAACCAGCAGTAGTTTCGCACACGATACCCTCTTGGATCCAACAATACCCAAAGCTTCCAGGTGATCCTCCACTTCAACTAGCCAATCCATAACAATGGTGGCTTCTTCTGTCCCTTTGAATTCTTTGTTGCATATTTTCTTGAACTTTGTAATGTCGGCCACAACAGTGGTTTTTTTAGCCGTCGGGGGTTCCTCTGCCTCCACAAGTTCCCTTTCTCGTGAGACTGGAGTGCCTTGAGCACCATTGTTCACCACTGATCGGACCAACTGTTACAGGGTATCTAACTTCTTCTGTTGGGCCTCGAATTGCTTTGCATTCTGCCTCTGCTGGCTCTCCATCATAGCCAGCATCCTCTCCATAGGGTCGGTTGAGGCTACCACCCTTGAGCTACTCGCGTTGTTCGTTGTACCCGCCTTTGTCATCTCTGCAAAAATAGAGAAGCTTGTTAGTCTAATAAATATTTATGGACTTATTGTATGGAACATCTCATTCGGGACATTTAAAACCAAAGTTGTTCGAGAAGCAATAAAGCTTGTGTCATTTTTGAAATATTAAAACCAAGAAATTCCCAAGTAAGTAAAGCCGTGCTCTGATACCAAACTGTCACGCCCCGATTCGGGGATCGTTCGCCTCCGCTTTGATTTACGTCGAATCGTTCGTCCTCGCTAAGGCGTGATGCCGTACAAGTCTGGAATTGCACTTGTACAAGGCGTGCTCATATTCCTTTTATAAAAGAGACATTTTGAATAGAGATTCGCAGCGGTTGATAAAGAAGTTTGGGCAACACATATATGATCTGAAATAAGTTCTTTATTGAAATCTTTGAAATTACATTGCATAAAACATAAGGCTCTCAAACAGTCGAAATAAAATGCTAAACTTGGCTATAAACTTGCAGAAATATTGAAATGAGATACAACTTGTTCCATACATCATATCCCTTTATTAATAATACGACAATAACCACCTTCAGCAAAATGCTTTCTTCTTCAAGTGGAAACTTCAAGATGTACGAAACTTCTAAAGAGTCGAACAGCAAGCCTTCAGCGTCTAAGATTATCCACTAGGTTCCCGGCACCTATGGAGACGAGGGTCAGTACATTGCCACATATGTACTGGTGAGCGGCCGTAATCGATCTCACCATAAATCAACAGTAGTAAAATTACATGAATGTTCACTATTGATTTGTATTCTTTCTATCTTGCCTTAGGGTCCATTAGCAATTCATATATTTGATAAGAAATATAAGGAGCATACAGTGATGTTAGAAACATAAACAATTCATGTTGTTCTAACATAAGTAATTCATATTGATCACCAATTTGGTGAATCTTACCCACGGTCGATAGCCATCCCTGTAAATTTTTATGGATACCACTTACTCTGCCTGCATAAGACATTGTTAGCTATGCCACCTGTCTATATGAAGGTTAATGACTACACACAATCTGGGACATCTTGGTCGGACGGCTCCCCTTCAGCGGTGGATAGCTAGCCCATCCGGAAGGTTCCCGAAAGACCGTGCTACTACTTCAGCACTGTGCTACTACTTCAGTACTATGTTCCTCCTCGGCCGAATCGGTTCCGTGGCCTCGGAGTAACGTTCGAGGAACTACCTTGTATACAAGTTGTCCATGATCATGCATGCAATGCAACTTAACTAATAAGGGACATGACATGCATGATAATAGCATCTTCCACACATAGTCGTAGTTCTCATTTCATCTTGCCATTTTTCCATCTTTCTAACTTGTCGTCTTACCATCTTGCTTTGAGCCATAGGCTCGCATATTCGTTCATCCAACCAAGGGACTATTCATTTGTAACCCATTCTTTCGAACCGAAGTTCGATATACTTACCGCCCAATACTTGGGTCTTTGCATCACCTGTTTAACAATTCATATAGCAACATACGAGCATCATTCGATTTGCAACATAAGCCTAGCCATGTGATAATTTATCTTTTATTATCTTTTCGAGTTATTACTAGGCATCTTTTATTAAGTATCGAACGCAATAACAAGTCTACCATGGTTATGTGCGAAGATCAAGGATCGTCGAAGGATCAAAGTCACTCACTTGTTGGTGAATTGCCGAGAGAAAGAGGTCTTCCACGCAACGTCAAGCTCGGTTCACTGTGTTAGCACCTGCATTGGCACCAAATCTGGTCAGCATACTTCTTCTCTTTCTCTCAGTGATTCGATATGAAATTCGTAGACAGTGAAAGTAAATCCATGAAAACATTCATCGAAAACAATCACGAAAATGCACACAAAAGCCAACAGCAAAAGCGACATCGAAAACCAGTAGGGCAACGGTCTCGGGGCAAGCGACTCTTATATAAAACTCTTTCCCCAAGACGCACGCCACTGCATCTTGGACATCATTTCAAAAGAGTCCAATCCATAATAAGAAAATGATCTCAATTCATTATCCCGCGATCATGGTAAAGGTTCCCCAATTCTCATCCGATTCGGCCATTCGGCTGCTAGCCCGCTCCGTGCTCCACAACGGATTTAGGGCATTATAATAGATACACTTTTCCACCTGCGATCGAGGGAAGTCGAGTCATCATTTCTTTCTTTTGTACTGAGTACGGAGTCTTCAAAAGAAATCAGAATCAAGCCTAACACACGAACGAGGCTTCAAAAGTGTTTACACCGCCTTGAGCTTTAAGCGGCACGCCCTTCGTGGTTCGGGATACCTGCGTGGAGAGCGAGGATCAGTACATTACACTTTGTACTGGGGCATGGCTATTTAAGTTCCAAGCTCTTATTTGGTTGAAGAGTTTATATGACTTAATGTATGAATGTTTCTAACCATTCTAATGAATTTCAACAAGCATATGACAAGCATAATGTAAAATACGTTGGAACTTACCCACGATGAACTGCATCGCGCCTTATGAGACTTACCATGTTCTTCCCTGTCAATTGTTATCTTTTACATACCAAGTGCAACATTACGTGTGTTTGGTCACTGACATCACAAGCCATTCTGGACTATAGCTTTGTTAGTCGGGGCCCTTGCAGCACAAGTAGCGAGCCCCGCTGCAAGTCTCCGCTTAACCCGTGCTATCATCCAGCACAGCTATACCGTGTTTCCACCTAGGCCGAGTCGATCCCGTGGCCCCGGGCTGTCGCTTGAGGAAACTCTCTCCTTGTCGACAAGTTGTCCAATGACCGAGTTAAGACATTATTTAGTTATTAAGGTTAGCCTACGTTCTCTTTGAAAACTTGATTATTTTACCGTACCCGTGTCCTTCCATTCATTCTTCCATTCGCAACAACACTGTCGATTTACCTAAGAAGGGGTCGAGAAGAGAAGGGTCAGCCACTCACCTTGAGTTTACTTCAGGCGAGAGAACTTGTTGGTCGTGCTAAACGTCGCCTATGCAATTACCTGAAATAGCACAAGCAACCGATTAGAATACTGCATTATTCAAGAAGTTCGATAGGAAATGCGAGTTCGAAATACAAGCCATGAAAACCATCAAAATTATTCACAAAAACGCATTCCGAAAATAAAGCCAAAACCAACGCAAGCGGCGTGAAAAATAGAGCAACGAGAGGCCTCTCCCGACTCAGCCGCAGAGTCAATCCTTGAGGCACTCCGCTCAATATGGGACTTGGTTCCGAAGAAGCCATTCCATAATGGGGAATGGATCTTAATTCAACCGTTCTCGTTCGATCAATTCTGTAAAACCCCTAAATTTCTACTATTTTTTTATTTAAATTTTGGTACCGATTTGAAATTTTATTATTATACGTCGCGTAGTCGTATTGTACACACGCACGAAAATTATTTTTGTAATTGCTCGACGAGTGCGAATATGTGCGAGCGTACATATTTTTAGTTTAATTTTTTTTTATTTTTATGGTTTCAAGATAATTTATATAATAATTACTTTGTTATCTTCCAAAATTTCAAGTTGCTATTTTATTTATAAAGCCTTTCATTTCTCGAATTTTTTTTAATAAATAATATTTTTATTTTATACTAGAAAGGCATAATTATGAAAACAGTATTTATGCATGCGTATATAATTAGTAATTAATTATTAGTTTATTTTTAATGTAATTTTCGAAATTAATATTACTAGTATTTTAGAAAATGTAATTTGAAATTATTTTGGCATCTAAATTTTGATTTGAATTTATGGAGTTATTTAAATAAGTAAATATTTGTAATTTGATTTATCCCATTTGATTTCAAACTAAAAATCTAATTATATTTAAATTGGATTTTGATTTGAATTTGGATTGATTGATTTAAATTTATTAGTAGCAAATATCTAAAAGGGGATTTAAATCTTTCCCCAATCCTATCCAAATGGGAATTCCCACATCCTATAAATAGGCAGGTACTCTTCCATAGATTTTTTCCACATCCATAAATTGTGCATCGTGTCTGTGCCTTCCAATCTACTATTCCTCCAGTACATGTACATTATCCCTCTTAACGTCCGATAATTCCGGACGCATCTCCTCGCCACCACCTCCGTGTCGGACACACCCGACATGACCAAATCCTATCAAACCTAATCCTAACCCAACCCGCCACAACATCATCAATACCACACCACCATCAAACCGGCCATGGACCCGACCACGCCACAGCCATCACTGGCAACGACAAACTACCCAACCACCACCGACAACCCAGTATCCGACCAACACCATCATCGGAAGAAAACAAAAACCCCAAAATCTAAACCCTCACCTCGATGTCGCCGGCGAGGACCGACCCCTGTGCTCCGCCCGCTCGTCACCGCCGCGAGTAGCACAACCAGTCACCGCCGACGCCGTTCCGTCTCTCCGCGTGGCCGTCCGCCACCATGCCAGCAGCGCGCCCCAGGCCCTCCGCCGGCGATCAGATCCCGCCTCACCGTGCGGAGGCCACCGACCGCCTTCAGATCTCCTCGGGACGGTCGCCCGTCGAACCCTGGCCTCTTCTTCCGCAGCGCCGCGTGCCATCGACTTCGCGTGGCCGCCCTTCCTTGCGCCTGACCCCCTTCCTCGCGCCCGGCGCCGCTCGACCGACGTCGACCGGATCCCCACAGCCGCCTCTCTGCCTCGAACAACCGCCTTTGGCTCGCTCCTCCGCGTCCACCGGAGCTTCGCCGCCGCTAGCCACCTGCGTCGCCCTCCGCGTAAACCACTGTCGACCTCCGGCGCCCGTCCGCCGCTCTCCCGCCAGGCCGCGCCTCCATCCACCTCCGCTCGCTGGCCCTCGACGCCGACCACATCGCCGCAGCCATGCGCGCCACCGCGCGTAGAGTCCCCCTCCGCCTGCCGCCCGACCGCCGGCCTGGTGAGCGCACCCCTCTCCTTTCCCCTCTTTCTTTACTCTTTTCTCTCTCTTCTGAAGCAGATATTTGGGAGGGGATTAGAATGGTAGTAGGGATTATCAATTATTATTATTATTATTATTACCTTTAATGTTATTAGTATTATTATTAATTATCATTTTTTGAAAGGAATTATTAATTATCATTATTATTATTATTATCATTATTATTATAATTAGTATTATCATTAGTTTTATTTTTTATTATCATTATTATTATTACTATTAGTTTTCTTGATTATTATTATTATTAAGATTATTAAATATCATTAGATATATAGATATTTCTATTGTATTTATAGTAAATATTTATCTAAAATATGTTGACCAACAAATATGTAGCCTCTTATAAAATAATTTATAGTATCATTTTAAATTTTTTTATCTAATTAATAAAGATATAGATTTTGTAACCATAACTTTTATTTTGATAAACTTAGATTTTGTAGCCTAAAAACGATTTTCGATTTTTCAAAGTATGTATTTTATTTAAAAACTATTTGACAAACAAAATATTTTCAAGTGTTATAAATACTTTCTGTATACGTATTTACCTCCCCAAATTCTCCTTGATTATCACCATTGATCCTGACTGATTATGCGTTTCTATTTCTTGTGAATTTCGGACCCTTGCACATCGACCCCGACCATTGGACAGAACAGGACTTGTTGGATCATTGCACCACACCAGACGTAACACCAGGCAAGACACCTTGCCTTTACTGTTTAAATTTCCTGCTCAATATCATGCATGTTGTGTTTATTTTTAAGTTGTTTCTTTCTAAATTATATGTAGATACAAATAACTATATTTTATAAGATTAGCTTAGAGTTAAGCGACTACCATCAAATTTAGTGTGTCTCATTGACTTGTCACGATTGTACACGAGTTGTGTGTGAGAGTTGTGAGTATCATACATAGGTCACTTGCGTGTGGGCTGATCCCCCGTGCGCATGCATAGGAATAACTGTCAATAGATGCATGATTAGAAGACTTGACAGTTATCTATATTAAAACAGTGTGGTAGAAACGACACGTGTTTGTGTGTCATGGTTACGACACGTATAGTATCATTAGGGGGAGGGGACAACTACTAGCGTAGGGGCTACTTTATTTTACATATTTGGGAGATAGTGTCTCGGATGAGCGCTGCGTGTTACCCGGCCGATAGTGTCTTGGATGAGCGCTACTTGTTGGCCACTCTTTATTACATGCTTGAGACAGCCCCTGCGTAGAACGTTGTCCTCTAAATTGAAATCCACATAGAATGGTTAGGAACCTTTATACATGTATACTTTTCTATTGAGCTTTATTTATTCAGTTTATCGGCATGATATTATGTGTCTTGTTACGTCCCTCTGAGGACCTGGTTATCTCTCCAGTGTGTATTTTCGTGATTCTTGCAGGTGCTCTAGCTAAGGCCATTCCTTCCTCCGTGATGATTGCTCTTGGACTCGTCACTTGCTCTCGCTTGCTAAATTATTTCTTTGTATATTTTTTTTTCATAGTTAATTTGGTTGGTAGTGGACTTTGTCTCCGCCCAACTATTGTGTACTTGACAAACTCAAAGTTGCTTTATATCATTATTTATCTTTGTGGATGAGATTTAGTGTCTTGGCTTTCTACATTTACAGCTTATATAGACATACGAGTCGTATATTTACTCGTATGTATACAGCTGGCATGATACGTATCTAGTCTCAAGTATTTGGGACTGGGGCGTTACAAATTCGATCGATCCCGACCTATCGGTCCCGACCGAATCGATAGCGACAGTTAGGACTGTCAATGGTAGCTTATTGGTCGGATATTGGCATTATCATATCCGAACCATTAACTATCGGATATATCTGATAACTATCCGATATCCGATCGGATATCAGTTTTGGCTACCGTATCCATTACCAACAATTTTAACGGATATCAGATAATATCCGAACCAATAAGATTACTAAAAAATAATTTAAAAAAGGAAGGAAAAAAAATCAGAGTTAGCAAATTTTGTCAAGAAACAACATATTTCCACATTGAAACGACATATTTTGTTTATAAACAATAGTTTCCACATTTAAATATCAGAAGCAACATATTTCCACATTGGAACAACATATTTTGTCATATGTATATGTGCATATTTTCACATTAAAATATCACAAGCAGCAGATTTTCATGCATATATTGAATACATTTGCACCAAAAAATTCTCCAATCAAACACATATAACTAATAGTCCCATGCATACATTGAATATATTTTAAATTTATTAAATAATTTAAATATTATTGGTTCGGATATTATTGGTCCGGATAAGACACTTACCGTATCCGTATCCGCATCCGCATCCGATATCCGATAAATATCCGATATGATATCCGAATTCGTATCCGTATCCGAAATTTCGAATATTTTCGGTTCAAATACGGATCAGATACGGATTTTCGGTCTACCATTGACAGGCCTAGCGACAGTGTTCCTTTCTCGCGCACCCCGTGGACGGAGAACGGGGCACGATGTAGGGACGGGGCACTACACTGGATCCGTCGGTGTTGTAGCCGGAGGTGCTGTAGCCGAATGTGCTGGAGTCTGTAGCGGAGCTGAATCGATCGAAGTCTGAACCGCCGGAGCCACAGTCGGAGCTGGAACGACCGATACTATAGGTGTCAGAGCAGAAGCTCCTGCACTACCATATATGTAATTTTGTAAATCCCATAATATACGGGTAATAGTGACCTGGTCGTAGACGACAGCACCGCCGGTGGAAAATACTGGTACAGGTGGAGGTGGAGGTAGAAGTGGAGCTCTGGAAACGACGGACGACTGGGATGCAAACGATCCAATATCGTATATGCTGCCGCCTTTCCTTACTCCGACCGTATCTACCCATAGTTTGTTCCTATCCGTCGGCTGGCTAGGTCCAGCCCCCTCACCTCCCTCACCCCCTCACCCCCTCACCCCCCTCACCGACCCGACTCTCAAATTCCTCCTATATTATATAAACGTAAGTAAATTTAGAGTTAATATAAAGACTCATAGTAATGTACCGATACCGATATCAATATTCATAGTAATGGGCCGATACCGATACTCATACTCATATGGTAATAGATCGATACCGATACTCACATGGGAATGGCCCGATACCGATACTCTGAGTATCGGACCATTCCTATTAGTATCGGTATCGCAATCGAAATCGATATCGGCCCATTACTATATGCGTATGGGGTACCGATATCGATATTCGTAGTCCGATCATCTACAATTATAAAAATATAATACATATAAAGAATAAGAAAACTTACATAAGCTTTGGCGGCCCGCTCATCTACGAGCTTTCCATCGCTCTTGCGCTTGTGGGTATGCACAAAGACTGTGGAGAAGTCGACGGTGTCCGGATCTCCGCCTTTCCCGACGACCACCTCGCACTTGTTCAATTAAACATAAATTAATACTCCTTTTGTAGAGTTTAAGATATAAAAATTTGACAATTTAATAGAATACTCACCAATCGGCGCATGTGCTCCGAAGACGGGATCGAACCACCCGTGTGCTGACCAGCCTTAGCACGGATAGCCTTCGCCTTCTCAGACTTGGCCAAATAGGTCGGGGTCTCCATTTTCTTCTTCATCTCCGCCCAGAAATCCGCTCTGAGGCACTCCTTGCACCCATGTTATAATCCACTACCTGTCAGGCTCTCTAGCGCCTTCTGGTCGTGGATCATGTCACGTATCCTTTTGCTGGATACGGTCTTGTAGCACCTCCGGATGGCATGGTCCCTATGCTCCGGCCACCAGTACGACGCTTGCAAATAAGATAAACGCACATGAATGAACAAAATTTTGATACATATTGTAAAGAAAGACCATTATATATACCCTCAGCGCGTCAAGCCAAACGAACCGCATCTCCGTCGGGATGTCACCGAAGTTCAGGTACGGCCCATGGAAATTACGGCGTATCAAGTCGCCTAGATCTCGCCCGACGCAGATCGAAAAAAACTTGAGATAAGAAAACAATGTACGGCATCAGCTACTATGAAGAATATATGAATAAATATATGAATTTACAATAAACTAAAATACATATACTTACGTCTGCCCATCGGCCCACAACTTCGGAAGATGGACGTTGGCTGGGCGCTCCGGTAACGTCGGAGGATCTCCTACGCATCGTCTGTAGACTCTGCGCTCGACCACCAAGTCCGGATAGGGATTGGCCGCAATGGGAGCAGCCGTAGGGGTAGAAGCGGCCGGAGTGGTCGTAGGAGTAGTCGTCGGAGTATTGGCCGAAGGAGTAGCGATCCTCCGACCGATGAACGGGCCGCGCCCGGAGATAACCCATCATGAACATCTGGGAACTCGTTTTCGTCGACAGGTGGACGACTTGGACGCTCCAAAGGAGCCGGACGTGAGCCAGACCCATGCTGCAAACGTCCACGTCTGCCTTCCGCCATAGGCAAATCTGAATTACGTACACGTCCACGTCCACATCCATGTCCGCCTCCCGCCATAGGAAAATCTAAAAATGCATATGTAATACACATATTTTCAATTCTATATACTTCATACTTGCTATATGTAACCGAGATATGCATATGTTTCCGATACATAAAACCTAACTACTAATACATACACATTCCCTTCCTGTCTGAGACTCAACCATTATTAAACTATGTGAATTTCCAATCCTACACTTACACCCCTACCCAAACTTAACATAAAAGTGTACCTAAAACACAGCATGCAAGTTTTCTGATGCTGCTACATCTATACTCGTATAGGTCCTATGAAGGGAGAGGGTCGTCGGAGGGCGGGTCGACATCCTATGTTACTAAAACTCTGTCCCTGGATAAGCCCTCATACGTATACTGTCCCCTGAGATACTCAGTCCTAACTCGACTCCTAGACACACACACACCCTGACACATGATACTATCTAATTTTTTACACTTTCTTAACCTATAGGCAGTCAACCTGATCGCATATGTGACTTTAAAGGGAGGGAATCCTAGAGTGTTAGTCCGATAGCGAGACCCTTAAACAACTATGGAGCAAACATACTCCATTTTGCTTTACAATCATCGTCACTTTGTTCTTGGAGAAGCTATATATACCTAGAAGAATTCGGCATGCTACCAATTTGAATTAAATGAACAATTAATTAAATACTACAAATGGTTGTTAACCTCACATGTCGGATAATCAACCTTGTTAAATCCATTCGTTGATGTCGATGTGGATGAAAAGAAAGAAAAAAACTCCCAGCTAGCTATGACATGATGATTTTTTAAATATATAAATATATGTTTTCTTGTGCTATCCAATTTTGTATTAAAATTTGCATTCAAATCCACTAACTATGTTTTCCTAGAAGCATATTAGCGCTACCCAATTTTGTATTAAAATTTTCTATGGTACATGGTAGGGATAAACTCCTAATTTATTATCAATGTCCATATTGTCACAACCGCTCCTCGACGCCGATCTGGAGAGTGTTCTGAGATTGGAGGAGATGTTGATCACAGTAAGATGGGAGAGGCACGACCGTTCAGGAAACTGCCACTTCGTCCAAGTTAGCTGTCAAAGGAATCCTTGCAGAGATAGCCAACGTTGAATATATACACCCGGAGGAGGAAGGAAGATCTAGTACCAACGAATTAGAACGTGACATGGAACAACATCGATCCCGAAGTACTTCAAGAACTATGAAACATAGAACGAGAAGTAAGCGGCGGAGGAGCAAGCAAAGAAAAACAAAAAACTCATCCTCTATGTTTCTGAGATCGGCATGGAAGCAATGTCACGCCCCGACCCGGAATCATCCGAATCATCGTCCTCGCATGGGACATGATGCCACACGAGCCTGGAGTTGCGCTCGTGCAAGGCAAGATAACAAGTTCTCAAATGGTTATCCTTGAGTTTGATTTAACAACAAAAGGAAAACAGAGTATCCGAAACGATTCTTCTTTATTGATATTCGAAATGAGATTACAAAGGCTTTCAATAGCCCAACAGAATTTGCCATATTGGCTACAACACTCAGGTTCTCTCTTGCCCACAAAGGATTTTACCGTTCCATATATCATGCCTTCTATATCTCGGCTGCATCAATCCTGTTGCATATCCGAGCGTCAATACGATCGCACGCTTCAATGCGTTTCGGCATTCCAAGCCTCAACCCGTTCAAGCAACGCTTCGCCGTGAGCCATCCATTTCCTGCAACCTGCATGAAGCTGGTGGGGGATCGGTATGTTCGTCCTCGCATGTACTGAAGCAAAGACCTTCTTTCCAAACTAATATTTTAGTATTTATGTTGAATCATGCAACTTACAATTTAGTTCTCTTTCTATGTTCTTCCTTAGGATGAGTTCATGGCATATTCGAAGACTATAAAGCATGTTATCATGGCAAGCATGTTATTCAATTCGCGTAAGTAAACAGGCAAGCAATCTCGTATTTAATTTGTGGCACGACTTAACAATATCGACGCACTCGCCCTTGCAACCGACGCAAGGTGAATACGCCTATCCGTTTTTCCTGTCATGTTATAAGTGCCCTCTATTCAGGATCCATCCATGCAATGCATATGTATACCTTGCACTTCCAAACCTATCGCCCTTAACTATATGAAGGTCACTAGCTTTTCGGGCTATAATGGACTTATACTTATCGAATCGAAACATAAGACGATGTTAACTCTGTGTGGTTGCTAACCAACATCAGAGGCCACCGAAATAATCGCAACAAATGGCTTATCACATTCACCAGAAGGGCACTACCCATCTAAATGAAGTGCACCAATAATATCGAAAACGAATTCCTCCTAGGCCGAACGGTCCCAGCGCCCTGACGTGCCGCGTTCGAGGGATTACCCATGCACGGGCTTTATATCTTTAAGTCCATTTGACCATGCAATGAATCTTATCTTTCATACAACCAAGCAAGTTCGCTTATCTCTATTTCAATTGGCACAACGCCCCAATGTTCTCATCGAACGCCCGAAGGCCACGAACATTTCGAAGGTACCATGCCGCATCGACAGTTATGCCATATCCGTGCCACAACTGTTCTTCTCATTGCAACGACGCCATCTTTTGTAAGTATTGTGCAGCTGTATACATTCGCCGTCTTTTCTTACATCGTGCATTGGATGCACGCCTCGAAGCCGTGTTTTCCATATTCTACGCCTTAGCATTCAACGCGTTATACTTATGTTCCATCCTTCCGACTCGTTTAACTGAGGCACACCTCGATAAGGTATTCAATGTTCTATCGCTCGTGCACTGAGGCACTCGTACCGATATTGTCTTTTAATGTTCTAGCATGCTAACTCGTGCACGGGGGCACAAAATGACTTATGCACTAGGGCACTCGTCGATACAGTTATCCCATGTTCTTATGACTTACGCACCGAGGCGCTCGCCCTTACGATATTCAATATTCCGTAGCGACTCGTACACTTGTCGTACGATTAATTTCAATTGTTCTATCTTAGTGTTCGACACGCACTATGTTTATCTCTCTATCGAGCCACGCCCGTGGCGTTGATAGGTTAACTCAGCATACAATGATATATATTTTACTTAAGCATGACGGAGTAGAAAAGAGAGTCAATGTCCCCCCACCTTGAGTCGATATGCCTTCGTCGTTTCGCCGAGCCGATGCGGCTCGATTTCATAACTTTGTTGCACGGGCAACTCTTCTGACTTAGCCATTCGAGCACTTCATGCTTCATTGAATTATACGTCCGACTTGGCTTACCGTGCCAATGCCTCAGCCCGTCGCAAGGCGACGATTTGGTTTCGCGGACCCCTTACTAAATATGGCAAAAGATCGACCTCTAATATTTTCGCGTCAAAGTATAACCTGCACACGAAACCAACTAAAATCAATACTTGTATCGATTCGGACTTGCGCCTTGGTCGATTCGATTTCTTAGAATCTTCGAGCCGATTCAACGCACTTATCCTTCGGGGCAACGCGGCGCTTCGCATCAATTTCACTCGATGCATTCTTCGGAACAAGGCAACTCTTCGCATCGACTTAGTTCGATGCGTTGCTCGGGACAACGTAACTCTCGTATCGATTCGCATCGATACATTTCCTTGGGTCAACGCGACTCGCTGAGTCAACGCTTCAGCGTAATGCGCCGTACGGAGCGGGACATTACAAGCAACCGGTCGACCCCCTCTCCCTTTCTATGCTCCTTACGTTGGATGAATTGAAAGGTGTGACTTGGGATCTTAGCAAGGATAGTGTGGCGAGCCCGCTTAGATTTACGAGCTCCTTCTATAGGTGTTGTTGGGACATTATTCAGCATGATGTGTTGGATGCCGCAGTGGCTTTCTTCCAAGGACTCAGCTACCCTAAGGCCATTTCTTGTGCTAATCTGGTTCTCATCCCAAAATTGGATCACCCTTCCACCTTTCATGACTTCAGACCATTGAGCATGTGCACATTCCTGAACAAAATTATATCAAAGACTACCGCCAACTGGATGGTGGGGCTTCTTCCGAAGATAATATCCATAGAGCAGAGTGGCTTTGTTAGAGGTAGAACCATTACGGATAGCATCATGCTTGCGTACGAGATGGTTAATAGCATCAAACACCCGGGTAGGGGAGGTAACATTGTAATTAAACTAGATATGTAGAAGGCGTATCGCCACTTTGGGCCTTTCCCTTAAGGAGCCTTGAAATGATAAATAGGAAACCCGTCGCCCCTAATCGAAACCTAGTCGAAACCTAATCGAAACCTAGTCGAAACTCCTCGCCCATAATCGAAACCCTAATAAGCAAAAAAAATGCAAAAATCCAAAAATTAGGGAAAAAATGAGAGGGAGAGGAGGGAAAAAGAGTACCTGAAGGGGGGGTCGTCGGAGGACGGGTCGACGGAGGGGGGGGGGGGGAACGCCGGAGGGGTCGGGTGATCGGGGAAGAGAGGGGGGAAGAGTGTAGAATTTTGTTATAAATTTTCAGAATGAAAATAAAACCCTCTCTTTCGATTTTTACTGAAACGTAGCGACGGATTCTGTCGTCGCTAGTACGTCGTTAGACATTATCCGTCGCTACCATGTCGCTAGTTAGTCGCTAAAGTTATGATATATTTTAATAAACTACGCCGTCGCCTATCAGTCGCCTTTCAGTCGCTAATAGGCGACTGAGTTGTCCGTTGCTAATAATTCAGTCGCTATTTGTCTGTATTTTGGTAGTGTCTGGGCAACACTTTACAAAATTACTGGTATAATATTATAACCTCTGCTAAAATATGTTTAAATTACCATATTAAATTGTAAATGCATGCTGGGAAGGAAGAAATGCTTGCTTGGAAAAAATATGCTTGCTGGAAAAAATGTTTGCTGGGGACAAAAATATGCTTGCTGGAAAAAATGCTTGCTGGAAAAATATACTTGCTGCATGAGATTTCCTTGTTGGAAATAATGCTTGTTGTTGGAAAAAATGCATGCTGCCAAAAAATATACTTGCTGCAGGAGAATTCCTTGCTGGAAAAAATGCTTGTTGCTTGTTGTGTGTAGTTTCATGTTTCTGTTTTTGTTTAATATGCTTGGCCTTTTTGTCATGACCCGTACCCGCTTTTTGGATACGAAGCGTGTCCAAGCCCAGCCTACGCCGCAGTGTCGGCGGTAGAACGCTGTCTATAACTCATAAGTCACTGAATCTAGAATCACGAAAAAATCTATATCTCATCCACAGAATAATCAAGACACAACCAAGATCAATAAATATCCATGAAAGTAAGTAATAATGAATATAAACTGAACGTTTTCAAGAATCAAATGTCACGTCCGATGGACACAAATCCACTACCAATAGACGAAAAGAGAAAAATACATGAAATGAACCAACTGAGTACAACTGCTAATCAAGACAACCTCAACTGCAAGGCACCGTAGTCTGATGCTGACTCAACCTGCATGCCTGCTTCTGACTCAAATTCGGCTAAACCTGAAGAAATCATCAGGTCCTTAGAGGACATAGCAAAATACATAATATACATGCCTATCTAACTGTTTTATCATGCGTATGAAAATAAGCAAGAAAAATATGAACACGACAAATAACTACGAACACGAACACAAACACACGAACACTAGAACAACTATGCATAAATGAACTGCCGGATAAACATGAACACGAGATCAATGGAAAACCAAACCTCATCCTGAGTGTGGACTCATGGGTTTGAACTAAGCACTAACCTTCGTCCCGAGTGTGGACTCTCTGGTTAGCTCACGACAAAATACCCTCGTCCGTGTGTGGACTCTCTGGTTAGCTCACGGTAAAACACCCTCGTCCCGTGTGTGGACTCTTTGGTGCAAATGGTCAACCCTCGTCCCGAGTGTGGACTCTCTGGTGCCAATGAACACGACAAACACCCTCGTCCCGAGTGTGGACTCTCTGGTGCAACTGATCAAGACAAACACCCTCGTCTCGAGTGGACTCTCTGGTGCCAAGGAAACAATAACAAGGATTTAGCAGTTTACTACACGCACTTGTTCTATGACACGACTCAAGCAAGGTACTGGTGAGAAACTCCAAGTATGAATCACAAGACCAAACATAAACACGGCCATATGCAATGAAAACAACTCAATAAAATATAATTCGAAAAGCATATGTCCATAAACAATCAAAACTGGGAATTTAAATATAATGCATGTAAATAAAACTGTAGAGGAGGGCAAGGTATACTTGCCTTAGGTCCTGAGCTGCGGGTATGGTTCAGAGCACTGAGTCAAGTCCAATGAACCTATTTGAAGCATATTAATGGGTTAATAAATGAGTTTGAGAACAATAACAATCTATCATTATGTTGTTAATCTCTAGGTTCTTACCAAAGCATTCACATCCCTCTACCCACTAGTAGGATACTTATCCAGCTATCATATTCTTGTGTATACTACTCCTATGGGTTACATTTAGTTACTGCTGCCCTTTGTCTCTGTATATCATCTGCAGATCAATATGGACCCTTCCACTAATATACTAGTATGTGAAAGATACTTCAAGCACCATTCTTACATGGCCTACCATATATAGAGATCATCATACATGTGAGAATGTAACAGGGTCCTGCCATTACACAAAGGGATACATCATCACTGCCTCCTTGGCTACAGGTTCAAAATTTAATAGGACTTATAGATACTACCCACAGACCTTCTCTTGTACCTGTACACGATCTAGGTATTGCCTCTAGATAAGACACCCTGACTATTGGTAACTCTCTTACAGTAAATTCCTGGTATTGAGTACCTTGATACACTGGCTACCCTTAGATTGTAACTTGTTTCCTCAGTTGACTGCTATAATGTCACTTCTAATACCAGAGTATTGGCCATAGAAGTGTCCATGATCTAGGGACCCATCTATAGCCCTGTACCTATCTGAGTTCCTGTCAGTATCCAAATGGATTCAAAGGACCCTTCCTTGACAGGCTTCTCCTGGATGCAGGTAATGGTTCATCCCAAATTGTCCCAGGATAGTGTGAAGAGATCCCCAGGTAATCAACTGTGGGTTAGTCCTCCCCTGGATTCCAGTGTATTACTAAAATAGGCCTAGGGATACATGAATATATGCCAGTACCTAATGGGTATAAGTTTGTCACCTCCAGTTTTCATGAACATGGGTATTTTGGCCATTTTCTACTTTAGAATAATTTTGGAATTATTTATTTATTTATGATATTATTTTGGGGTTATTTGAGTCGGGTTCGAATTTCAACTCAATCCGACTTGTCTGGGACCCGGGTAGCTTTGCTCTAGTGGGACCCACTCATTAGTTAGGCATGGCCCACATGACAATAAAATTAAGTTAGTATGGTTGGACTAATCCATGAATAGGTTAGGTTTAATTAGAGACTTAAAACTAGACTAATTTAGCCTCAACCTAAAGCCTATTCTTAATTTAATTCAATAAGAGACATGGGGGCATTTTAGATATTTCCAAATAGGGACAAACCTCCCATAGGTGGCCGGCTATGAATAGATAGGGAGTGAGTCACCTTCATTTCATTTTTATCCACAAATGTCTCTCTTGTTCTTCCCCAAATTTGAGAGGAACGACCATTGATTTCATCCAAATCAATCCTTATTCCACCAATCTTCTTATTTCTTATCTCCATGAAGAGAGGGTGCTAGCCAAGTTGGGAGGATTTGGCTTTAGTTCGTGTCCATTTGGAGGTCTCTTCGGTTGGTGTCGTATCGGAAGGAGTTTTCTTAGTTTTGATCAACCGGAAGGTATAATCTCCCCTCTTTCATTCCTACATGCATATAGGACCATTATGAGCCCATAGGAATGACCTTCAATGTTTGTGTCTCCATTGTGTCCATTTTGGACCATTTGGAGATCAATATGAGTGTCCTTTGTGGAGTTTTTGTGTCCAAGTGGGAAACCCCAATTTGGACACACTTTGTGTTTGTTTTATGTTTAAATGATCTATTTCATGTTTAATCTCAGATTTATGTGTTAGAGATGTTGTACTTGTGTGTCCTATATATATATATTTGTGTCACTATGTATATTTTCATGTGTGGTGTGTCTTTATATAGTAGTGTGTGTGTGTCTTTATATATATAATAGATGTGAGAGTGGTTATATACATATTGTGTTTGTTTTATATATATATTTATGGGTGTGTGAGTTTCTTGATGTATATATATTGTGTTTGTATGGTTTATATTTATATGTTGTTGTGTTCTATTTGTGTTGTTGTAGAGGGGGTTTGTGAGAGTTCTTGAGAGGTTTTGTGGTGGAGTTTGTGGAGTATAGAGGGGAGGGATGTATAGAAGTATAGATGAGTGTAGAGGGGGATAAAGAAGGGGAATATCATCAGCATCAGCAGTCTTGGACTGCTGTCCAAATAGTAGCAGCAGTCCCGCATAGTTTAGGTAGTGCAGGATGGTTTTGGGGGTTTTGTGACCCCGAAACATCCCCTTTTGACCCACCTTAGCCCCAAATGCCTACCCCCACTTGTTAACCATATTAGTACTATGAAACTCCTAAGTTAGAGAGTATTTTTAGTGTGTTAGGTGGTTAGTGGGTAGTGTTTCAAGTGGTAGAAAATAAGGTTGGTCATGTTATGTTATATGTCATGTTAAGATACATTAGGGGGTTTGTGGTAGATGTTTGAGTTGGTTTTCTTTAGAGTTATTTTAGAAGTAGCATTCTAAGTTAGATGAGGGATAGATATATGATGTTTGTGAGGGAGAGTGAGTGTGGTTTAGAAGAATGGGTTATGTTAGATGTGGTATCTTGATATCTCAAGATTACCTTAAGGTAATGTGTAGGAAAGTAACATATTAGAAAAGATAGTTTTGATGTCCAAGATAGTAGGAATTTATGGTTGGTAATAGTTAGATAGGTTAGTGTCTAATACCCTAAGAAGTCCAGGTTAGTATTCCAAGGTATAGATGGGTTACCGTTGTATTGGGACAATGTAATGGAAATTACCTTGGTAAAGGTAAGTTAAGGTAATGGGGTAATTGTAAGTTTTGAGTTAGATAGTTTAAGATGTGCCTAGAAGTAGGTTCTCTTGGTTGGTAAGGGTTAGGATTAGTACCCTTAGACTGGTTTTGACCTCGATTGACCGTTTGACCAAAAGTCAACGAAAGTCAACGAAAGTCAAACTTAGCCTAATAATGACTAGAATTGACCCGAAACCAAACCAGAGTTGACCAGTTGACTGAAAGTCACAGTGGTCAACTTTAGCCTAGTTTAACTTAGGATTGACCTAGAGTTGACCAGAGTTGACCAGTTGACCAAAAGTCAACTGTAAGTCAACCTTTGACCCAGATTGACCTAGTTTGACTTGGATTGACTTCCTATGACCTTGTTTGACCTTAGTGTCCTAGTGGACCTAGTTTGGCTCAGTATGACCTAGTATGACCTAGTTTAGCTTGGTATGATTAGTTTGACCTAGTTTGACTTAGACTTGCATGTCATGACTAGATTAGCTTTTCTTTCATTATTAAACCATGTTTGACTTGTAGTATCTCATCTTTAGGTCTGTGATACTTTGAGCGTCTATTCACCTTATCAGCTCAGGATCATAGGCGAGTACATTTACTGATAGTTTTCATTGTCTTGATATCTGCTATATCCGATTCAGTTGTAGTGTCTTACTTGATTTCCAGACACGATAGTTCACGGACTAGTATATGTTGGATCATGACATGAGATGTTGTTCCTAGATTTTTTGGTATATTGGTATATTTCTGTCTTATTCCCTGTACTTTTATAGACACCAATTCCTAAGGGGACTTGCTACCCTCTTACGGAATCCCGTATCATGTCTGGATCCTTTATACTATTCGAAGATGGGGAGTTATTAGTGGTTGTGTGATCAAAATCCCTACTTGTTCTTCACACTTGTACTTTACTTGTTCATAGCTATACCCTCGCTCACGACGGATAAAGCCTGACCCACTTGTTCATAGCTTTCCATGGTGGCCGGCCTGATCCTGCTCCGTTGTACACTTGTTCATAGTCGGTCAGATGGAAAGCCTGATTATGTTTCTGTCACGACCCGATCCCAACTTGTTGGGCTGAATCGGATCATGTCCAGCCTGTACCGTTGTGAAATGGCGACAGTAAGCTGTTTTTATATGCAGGTATTCACAACAACATTATTTACAATTGTCACAACACGAATTTACGAATATTTAAAAAAAATTTATTCAATAATTGAAAATTACAAACTGAAACTGAAAGTACTGAATAAAATACTAAAATCAAAATCTACAAACTCCAACATAATGAAACTAGAAATAAGGAAAAAGCAACTAGCTAAACGGCCGGCTCTTCGGCCTCAGGATCCACGTCCTCCAAGGGAGACTCTGGTAACACCATAGGGTATAGCACAGGATCATAATAGCTATTGTACAATAGCTCAGCGTCATCAATATCACCTATTGGGAGGGGGATCCAGTCAGGAAAGGAGCAAGTCGAGTATGTACCTACATTTCAAATAATAACGGAAAAGGCAAGCTAAACAGTTGAAATAATATTTTTCAGCAATTTAACAATTAAATACTTGAAACAATGTGATTTGAATATGTAATGTCTATGACCGGCTTGGGTTGTACAATAGCGTTCTAGCGACGCGATACGACTTATCCCTGTGTGTAGAGGGGTAAGCTCACACAATAACAATATGCAATATGAGGGGTATTGGTCATAAATGCTACATTATTCTCCCAATATCCCCACAATCATATCAATCAATTTGAACCCTAGGAGAGGATTCCGTGTAGCAATGTGGTTTAAACATGCAACTGACAATTACTAATTAAAATATAAGATAGTATAACCGTAATTTGCCTTTGTTTAATGACTGGAAATAGTATATTGGTACGGGGATAAAGTTAAATACGTCATCGAATCCTACAGTTGAGAACCCAGACTTAGAAACATAGATGAGCTTCTAGGTGTGCTAGTTACAATTTCTAGAAACAGGTCCTAGTCGAGTTTTAAGTTGTTAATAAAGCTATCAACCTACTCTACCGTCGCAGGATACAATTATCAATTAACGAAAAAGGAACCGATTTATTGATTTATTGGGTAAAGGTCGTATTTTCTAATTATTTAACAAAACTTTGTACTTTAATTATATACATAAAATTAGGTTTTTCTTTTAATGAGAAAAATGTGAATTTGTTTAAATAATACAAACTTGAATTTTTATCCTTTTTATTTAGAAGTGAGAAAACTCTTATAATTTTTTATATATAAAACTAATACCCATTTTAAGTACGCGTCTAATTACGCAAAGCAGCAACAAAAAGAGCAGAAACTCCCAACTACACAAATATAGGGCCACAGAAAACAAAGAAAAACTGGACTTATGCCCTTACAACAATATAATTAATTAATTTAAATGGAGACGAGCTCTGAGTGCCGTGAAGCGGTCCAAATAGAAGGCCGAGGTCCTGCACCCAAGATACTAAAACCAGTAACAAGTTCTAAAAATAAAACATAATATAATTTTAAATAAATTATAGAAAATGGGCATCTCAGCCTTGGTATGCAAATCTCACGTTGTTGGCTTACGCCTCAACGTACAGGAATTCCTGTAGCGTTTCGTTTCGTCGAGGCTCATCCGACTGATACGGTCGTCGCCTAACAGGGGATACAAACTCACAAAATCCACAAAACCAAACCAACAACCCAATTTTGGAAATCATTTGCAAAACCGGGTATGAAAACAAGTTTAATTTAATGAACTTAATAATAATAATAATTTGAAAGATTTTACTGAAAATTTGGGCAGCACCTCCTCTGTAACTAGGACAACCTAGCCCGAGGTGATACTGATCTAAACACAAATAAACATCCCAACCAGGGAAACATACCCACAGCATATGAAATGAGAACCACTCTTAAGGAATGTTAGAGTGTTAGACTGAAATAGATAATATATTAAAAGTATGAATTAGAGTGTTAAATCTATATATGATACATGTGCATATGCATCGTATATATAAAGAAATATATATAGAAAATATGTTATGCTAATAAGATATATATATATATATATACTCTATATATATATATATATATATATATAC
>JANAVB010017997.1:0-143323 GCA_029216955.1 Iris pallida
GTGAAAACAGAATTGAAAAATAACAATTTTCAGTTCTAAGTGACATTTCGTCGAACACGTGTTACAATGGACCGACACGTGTCCGATACGGCTATCAAACGAAATAACAAACCTACCAAACTTCATACACAGGTCTGGGGTACCTATGGATGTAAAACCTCTAAATTTCTACTATTTTTTTTGGTACTAATTTTTTTGTATTGTACGTCGCGCGTGAAATTTTATTTTTCGTGATTGCTCGACGAGTGCGAATATGTGCGAGCGTACATATTTTTTTGCAAAATTTTTCTATTTTTATAGTTTCAAAATAATATATAATAATAATTTTTAGCTATCGTACCAAAATTTCCAAGTTTATGATTTTATTTATGAAAAGCCTTTCATTTATACAGTTATAATAATAAATAATATTCTTATAAAATGGTATATTAGAAAAGTATATTTATGCAAATATTATTTGTGCATACATAAATATTTCATAATTATTTCTTAGTTTATTATTAAATAATAATGTAATTTTTGAAATTATTATTATTAGTATTTTTGGAAAACATATTTTGAAATTATTGTGGCAATTTAAAATCTTGATTTGATTTTATGGATTTATTTAAATAGTTAAATTAATATCAATATTTGAAAGTTGATTTATCTTTTGATTTTAAACTAAAAGATGGAATTTAATTAGATTTAAATTGGATTTGGATTTGATTGGTTTTAAATTAATTAGTAGCAAATCTATTAAAGATTTAAATTTTCCTACAACCCTATCCAACTGGAAATTCCCACCTATGATTATGATATGACATATACACAAGTATAGTTAGTTATTGACCAAATTGTATAACTATGTCTTTATGTTAACCCACTCGACCTTCCCTCAAATCTGGATCTTTTAATCGTGACTTTCTAACCATTTGAAACTTGAGAAATAATTGGATTGCTCCTTGATCATACCCCATCAAGTGGCTATCATATTTCTAGAAACTGTATTTCTAACTTATTTTACCTTACTAGAATCTGAATTGTCTTTATTTCATGCTTTAACTTGGTCATTTATTTTGTGCGATAATCATTATCTCATGAACTCCCACTTTCTATTTTAAATTCTTTACCGTGACTTGGATATTTGGAGCACAACACTAGGCGTTTCCATCCAGTAAATTCCATATGCAAGACGTAGACGAGCCCACCCTCATGTAGGTATATCATGTCCCACTAAAACACACCCCTTGTACTCTATTTTTTTGACACGACTTTCGGGTCATAAAGACTAAACTACAACCCATACCATGATACCAAAATACTTTCTGCCTTCAATTATGGTCCAACATTGACTCAAATCTTTCGACCGATATGATTGTGTTCTACTTGATTCCTTAAATGCTTAACTTTGTGCCTTATCCATTGTCCCATCACACCACTAGTTTAACTCTTGTAAGTTGGGTAGAGTACCTCACAACCTAACAAGCCTTTGTCCTTGTGACCCTTATGGATAAGCTTACTTAGATTGTAGAATTTAAAGGACTCTAACCCATTTAACCAACCAAGTCAAAGATAAGGAAACACTTGAGCCACTGCATAGGCCCGAACTTCGGGCAAGACTCAATTTTAAAGGATCTTGGACCATTTAATTTCCTTCATCATCCACTGCTTATATTTGACTATCTTATGTTGCTATATTAGTCTAGTTTTGCAAGCTTACTCTTTATCGAGCTTGTTCGTGACATATTTTATTGTGGGCGCCCACTAATACATTGTCTAATCAGAACCGACGTATTATGGTCTGATCAACCATAGTGCACTTTGGTTCGCTTTTTGTTCTACGTGGATGGAGACATAGTTAAACTTGGCCTCTAGAATCCCATCCCGACTGCCTTGGAAATTTTTTGAATTATTCGGTCGCCTTTGAACCACGTATTCGTATTCGATAACGCCTCCTTCAAACTCTATTTTGCTTTCGCCCTTCATCCGTTTTAGAGAGATGAAGCGCTAGTACTTAAAATTTTTCTCTCGCTATCCTATCACCTATGACCATTATCACTCGATGTTGCTATATCTTCGTCTTAAACTACTCGTCCTTCTTCTCGGCCCTATATTTACTATCCTGACCTTCTAATCGCTTAATTTAGGGGTGCACCTAATCACTCTCTTAATCGTGCCCCCAACCTACTCTCAAGGAACCATGTCTTTAAGTTCTCAAAATTATTTCTCTTGATACCGTACTATTCCTTATCGCAGGTTAACTTGATTAAACGTTAACCATAATCATTTTCCTTCTGGCGTTTGTAACGTAACGCCCCTCCCAAAAACGTAGGACTAGGAACGTAGCATGCCAGCTGCATATATACGAGATATACTCCAATATATGGAAATCTCAAATATACACATAAGCAGTTTTGTGAATAATAATAACAGACAGTCACAGGTAAAAGCTAATCTCATCCACAGTAAATATAAAGAAAATGGAATCTCATAATCAAAGTAAATGTCAAAATATAATGGTTGACCGGGCGGAGACAAATCCACTACCGACACTAGAATAAACTGAAAGGAAATAGAGTCCAACTTCTAAGATAAATAGAATAAATGATGACTAAATAGGCTCCTCGACCCAATAGGGACAGCTGTGGTCAGAATGTACGACTCGCTCGAACGTGAAGGATGAGTCTACGCCGGAACCATACTCATACGAAAAGTCCTGCACACCTATACCTGGAAAGATCACCAGGTCCTCAGAGGGACGTAACAAGATACAAAAAAACATGCCACATAAACTGAATAAATACTGCTCAATAAGAATAAGATCAGACACTACTAAAATATGCTCTATTAGCGACGTAGTTTAGCGACGTAATAAAATAACGTTGCTAACTATTGAATATAGCGACTCCGTTTGACAGACATCGCAAAATGTCGCTGCATTTCGACGTTCCGCGATAGTACATAAGTTACGTCGCTGAATAGCGACGTTCAGCGACGTGGCTTTAGTTATGTCGCTCTTTAGCGACGTTCAGCGACGTCTAATTCAGACGTCGCTAATGTTTTATTATATCCCGTTCGAAATTTCATTTCCCCCTTCTCTCTCCCAAAAATTTTATTTTCGTTCGAAATTTCTTTTCCGACGAAGCCCGGCTCTCCTCCGACGAAGCTCTCCTCCGACGAAGCCCGGCTCCTCGCCGCCTCCCTCCTCCGACGAAGCCCCCCTCCTCGCCGCCTCCCAACTCCGACCGAGCCGCCCTCAGGTAAACCCTAACCCTAGCTCTAGCTATCTAGACACAATTTTCACGATTTTGACCTCGTTTGGACACGAGTAGACACGTGTGTCACACAGACATACCCCTAGACACGTGTGTGTCTCACACACACACATACCCCCTAACCCTAGCCCTAGCTATATATATATGGTATTATGTATTGTTGTGAGTTGAGAGGTCGGGTTTGGCCTCCATAGCAGTGTAGATCACTGCCATAGAATTGAGAGGTCGGAAATATAACAAAGCAATTATCCCATATTTAGCAAAATCAATAAATAAGTAGTAGCTCTGCAATTTTGATGGTTTCTTATTATGACTATACATGGGGTTCGATATCCAAAGATATCTATAGTGTTTTCATACAATAATATATGGATAGTGTTATAAAGAAAGCAAGAGATTTCTTGTGATCAGATCATAATAAGTAGGTTTCTGTACTAGTTGATAATAAGAGCAAATAATAGTTTCTTGATAAGAGCAAATATTTGACTAGTATATATGTATGTACGTATCTTATACTATTTGAAAAGAGCAAATAATAATTTCTTGATTTTCTTTTATACTACTTGAGATAAGCAAACAACAGTTCCTTAAATATATTTTTTACTTCTTGGAAAGAACAAACAACAATCTCTCTCTCTCTCTCCCTTTTTCTCCATACGTAATTACTTAACTAACCATATTATATTTAATGACCAATTCTAATTAGTAAACATGGGTAAAGATATTTTTGGAATAAAAACTTTTAGAGTGACCTCATTTTTTATATATATATAGTATAGATTAGGAGATGCAATTAATGATTGCTCGTTGTAATCAACTTATTAGGGAGAAACGAGAGTTAACATTTGTATGCTAGCACAATTTATTTAGAATTAGTGGTTAAATTTAGATAACATGTATCAACTTGCTTGCGACTTTTTCAAGCATATAATTGATGGTAGGACTTGTTTGCAGCAGTAGAAGAGTCTGCTGTAGGGTGTGGGTTTTGGCCACCTCATAACGATAAGGTAAAGGGTACCAATAACGATAAGGTAAAGGGTACCAATAGCGATAAGGTAAAGGGTACCAACTTAAGGTATTGGTATTGGGATACCAATAGCGATAAGGTAAACGGTACCTTGGTAGGTAATGACTAGAAATAGGATATTTGACTTAGATTGGACTAAGAGTTGACAAAGTCAACTATAGGTCAACCCTTGACCTACTTTGACCTTGTTTGACTTTGTTTGACTTAGGTTGACCTTGTTTGACTTTGTTTGACTTAGTACAACCTAGTTTGACCTAGATTGTATCATTGATATTAGTAACTGACTGCTACTAATGTGTGTCCCTAACAAGACATAATATACGAATTTGTGCCTGTTGGATAATGTGTGTCCATCTTTGCAGAATTATTTCCAAATGGATATGAATTACTACTTACGAAATCGTTCATGGATGTACAATCGTCGTCCTGATGATATGTGTGGTGTGCGGATGAATACATAGCGGGAGTAGAGCAGTTCCTGCAGTTTGCTAAGGCGTTCCTTCAGTACATGGACGGCACCAAAATTAAGTGTCCGTGTGTGAAATGTCATAACGTGAAATATTATCCAGAAGTGGAAGTGACATATCATTTGTACTCGAGGGATTTTATGCCTAATTACTATTAGTGGACCGCACACGGAGAACTTGTGTCTTTAGATAATCATGCATACGACGACGGATGCGTGAACATGGTTTTCGCTGCGGGGCCTAGTTTCGTTCATGATGCACCCGAGCACCGAACGCCGATGCTGCACAGTTCATGGAGTTGCTGGAGAATGCAAGGACTCCATTGTATCCTGGTTGTGAGGATCATTCACCGTTGGAGGTGTTACAAGACTGTTGAGCATTAAGTCATATTTTAACATATCGCAAGAATGCTACAACCGAGTGTTGCAGTTGATTATAGAGATCTTCGCGGGTGCTAAGTTACCTAAAGCTTCTACCGGTCTAAGAGGATGGTAAGATCGCTCTGGATGGGATACGAGAAAATTGATTCTGTCGTAATGGGTGCATGCTGTACTACAAAGACGACAAGGACGCAGATGTGTGCAGATTTTGGTACTGATCGCTATAAGACAACTAGTACAGGAAGGTCTACTGGTACAAGAAGACCGACCGATTCAATGCACTACTTGCCTTTAACGCCGCGGTTGCAAAGATTATTTATGGTGAAGAGACGGCCGAATATGAGTTGGCACATGCGAGAACAGATTGAAGGAGTGTTGGATCACCCATCCGATGGAGAAGCGTGGAAGCACTTTGATCGAGTGTATCCTGATTTTGCTTCAGATCCGCGTAATGTCAGGTTGGGACTATCTTCTGACGGTTTTACTCCTTTTGGTCTTTCGGGATCCCAGTATTCGTGCTGGCCTGTGATTGTCACTCCGTATAACCTACCGCCTTGGATGTGCATGAAGACTCAGTACATGTTTCTAACCGTTATAATTCCTGGTCCGAACAATCCCAAGAGGAACTTGACGTGTACTTACAGCCTTTGATAGATGATTGAATCAGTTATGGAAAGTAGGCGCTAACACGTACGATGTATCCAGGAAGCAGAATTTTCAGATGAAGGCAACCCTTATGTGGACCATCAACGACTTTCCGGCCTATGGAATGTTATCTGGATGGAGCACTCATGGCCGTCTCACATGTCCGTATTGTATGGACCGTAGTAAGGCTTTCCCTTGAAACACGGAGGAAAACCGTGCTTCTTTGATTGTCATCGGCAATTTCTGCCAAAAGATCATCCGTCAGAAGGAACAGGAATGCATTCCGTGCCGGCGTTGTAGAGAAGGGTGATCCACCGCCAAGGTGGTACGGAGCCACGATATGGAAGAGGTTAAAGATTTTTCAAGGGCTATCGAAGATCCTACAACTGGTATAAGTGCGATGGATTTGGTAGAGATCATAACTGGACAAAGAGGAGCATATTCTGGGATCTGCCATACTGGAGTACCAATCTGATCAGACATAATCTTGATGTCATGCTATTGAGAAGAATGTTTTGATAACATAATTAATATTGTGATGGACGTAAAGGGAAACTGAAAGACAATCCCAAGGCCAGGTTGGACTTAGAAGAAATATGCAAACGCCCTGCGTTGCATTGATACAGCAGAATGGAAAACAGTTCCTGCCGAAGTCAGTTTTCTCGCTGGACAAGGGGATAAAGTGAGACTTTGTCGGTGGATCCAGGGCCTAAAATTTCCAGACGAATATGTCAAATCTAAGAAGATGTGCGATCCGAAGGAAAATAAATTGACGGGTATGAAGAGCCACGACTGTCACGTATTCATGAGAGGTTAATTCCGATTGCATTTCGAATTCTTACCGCAGGCAGTTTGGGATCCATTGACGGAGCTTAGCATATTCTTCAGGGATCTTTGTTCTAAGAAATTGCTCGTTGATCGTCTAGAAAAGCAGAGAAGGACATTGCGGTAATACTATACAAGCTAGAGAGGGTGTTTCCTCCTGGATTCTTTGACTCTATGGAGCATTTGCCGATTCATCTATCCTATGAGGCACGTGTTGGTGGACCCGTCGAAATCGATGGATGTACCCGTTCGAGCGACATTTGAATCACCTAAAAAGAAAGGTGAAAAATAAGGCACGGGTCGAGGGTTCTATTTGTGAAGCCTATGTTCTCGAGGAGATTACAAACTTTTGTTCGATGTATTTCAAGCCTCATGTTGCAACTAATAGAACGAGAGCTTCCAGAAACGACGACAGAGATCATGAAAGTAATGATACAATACTGAAGGTATTCAATGCTCCAGGAAAGCCATCGGGTAAAATGAGAAGAGATATCTGAACGATGATGAGCTAAGGGCTGCTCAGGTGTATGTATTACTCAACTGCGACGAGGAGGAAGTAGAGAAACTGGAGGGGTAAGTAAATAATACGTCTATATTATTTTAATAGGTTAAGAATAATACTATTATATTAATTGCACGATGTTGTTTTCACATATTTAATGATGATGTGAGGTCAGGTAGGCCACACATAACAGAAGAACTAGAACAAAAATGAGCGTTATTTTCCATCATGGTTGAGTACATATGTAAGACTTGAGAACTCTGTAATTACATTTCTGTATATGCAATTGATTTAGAATGAGCTTAATTGCTTCTTTCGTGGTATTTAGGTCGATCATCCATACGCAAGACTTGAGAATGAGTCTATTAGAACGCTAGCCAAGGGACCAATTTATACTACAAAAATGGCCAAGCTACTGTGTTAATGGGTTTAGGTTCAAGTCAACAACTTGCCCGATCAGAGACAACTTTGTGGATCTCGACTCCACCAAAAATAGCTGTTTGTGTATCAGATCTTGGAACTACAAAGATGTTGATGCGGGCAACGATTTCTATGGCGTGCTACGGAGATCGTGGAGCTGACATAGTTATGGAATAGAGCCTGCTAAGATTGTGTTATTCAGGTGTGATTGGTTCGATCCGATTGAAGGTCAGGGTTGGAAAGTAGACAAGCACGGTCTTGTTGATATAAACTATCGGCGTCGATATCAAGCCTATGAACCATTTGTCCTATCAAGTCAGACTCAGCTCATGTACTTCACAAGTTATCCTAAACGGGAACAACAAGGTCGGACTGGTGGGCAGTATGCAAGACCAAAGCTAGAAATACCTTTGAGGTTGACGATATAGCTTATCAACAGGATGAACTACCTCTTGTAACAAATATTATAGAAGTGGACACGACGAAGTTCCTCATTACACATCTAATTGTGTAGAAGAAGTAGAATTATCTGAAGAGGAAGATGCAGATAAAGTGAAGATGTAGAGGAGGAAGAAGAAGAAGAAGAAGATGAGCTAAACGAACTAGATGAATTTTCAGAAGAGGATTAAATCTGTGATGTCTATCATATAAATATGTATTTTTGTAATAATAAATCTGTGACACTTTAGTGACACTTTTATCTGTGACCATGATATTTTTCAAAAATCTGTGATGTCTATCATATAAATATGTATTTTTGTTTTATTGTCATATGTTATTATCAGGTATGACTAGACCAGGAGGATGACGCGGAGGATTATATATTAGCCAGTCCGTCCAGCCTCGGACTGGGGATGGAGCCGGCAGTTCCGTACCCTCATCCTCATCTCCGAGTACGCCATTGTACCGTTCTGTTCCCGATCCATTACCGGGACAGGGTAGTTCCAGCAGGTTGTCGACTCCTCCCTCGTCGTCCAGCCTTCCTGATCCCTCGCCCAGCATCCCTGATCCCCCGTCCAGCATTCCTCCTGTCAATGGCTCTATGGGGGGAGCCGACGTCGAGCATATGGAGGCCGGCGATCAGACTGAACCTGTCCAGGCAGGATGAGAGCGACCCTCCATGCGCTCCCCCGGGCGAGACGCGTATGGAGATTTGGACGGACGGGCCTATGAAGTAAGTTAATTAATTAATATATATTTCTCAAATGATTATATGTACATATATATTCATGAAATTTTTTTATTGTATAGATATCGGCCTTCTGTAGTACAGAGACAGCTGGAGCTATTTCTGAGGCAGAACTATGGTGGGCCTTGGCTCAACTACTCAGATGCTCCCGCAGATAGGAAGGCCTTTTGGTTCGCCCACTTCAAGGTAAAAAATTTGTTTATTTTTAAATTTTAATAATCATTTGTGTATATTATACAACTTTTGTATTTTACTTCTTGTAGAGGACCTATTTCTATCCACACCGGACGGCGAGGATCGAGGGCCAATTTTCTGCCGTCGCAGCCAAGCTCATCCATGATGCGATCGACGACCAGAAGCGTCGTGATCGCTTCGGACAGCCGATCCAGGGTTGGATTACGCCAGAGCAGTGGACTGCGATGAAGGCTAGATTCAGCGAGCGCAGGTACCAGGAGCGGTCTGAGAAGGCCAAGGTGGCGCGGTCGAGCGCCGGTAAGTGGTGTGGCTCCATTCCGATGACGGAGTATTTTCGTCGTCTGGTACGTTTCCTATAACGACATTAATTTATATATTTCGATATAGAATGTTTAATACTAATAATAGATAATATATTTTAACAGGTAAAAAAGGGTGAGGACCCGAACATGGTGACCGTCTTCCTGGTCACACATCGGAGGGCTGGGGAGTTCATTGACGAGAGGGCGACACAGGCATATGTACGTTCTATTCTTTATATTAATTTACTATAACTTAGAAAACATGAAAATAGATATCAATATAGACTTTAGCAAACACTTACACGTTAGCAAACATGTTCTAGGCCGAGTTTGTTCGGCTACAGCAGGAGGCGGCTGCTGCTGCTAGTGCGCCAGTAGAGGGAGGGGCTGGTAGTTCCTCCCAGCCGCCTACAGCTCCATCGCAGGACGAGCTCTGGATGACCGCGTTGGCGGTCTTCAGAAGGGTACGTACTACGGTACGAGATCCTACGGCGCGTATTTGGCTACGGAGTCATCCCGGCCCCCTCTGTCAGTGCGCAGTCTCCGACTTCGCAGGCATCGTCACGAGTTGGGGATATCCTTCGTCAGATCGAGGAGCTGCGTCGCGAGTTGCAGCAGATTTCTGATGCGGTCGAGCGATGATCCGACCCTCCGATCGTCACCGACGATTTGATGCGGTCGAGCGCAGTATACAGGAGCTGATGACTCTGCATCAGGCTACAGCTGCCAGCTTGCAGACGCTCACCGAGTCTACGCAGCGCACAGAGCGTAGACAGTCAAGCTGGAGGGATCGCAGAGGAGCATGTCTGCCTCACTCACTCGGGTTTCGGCTTCGATTGAGGCGAGTACTGAGAGGGTGGTGAGTACCCTTGCTGCGATGGTGAGCGACTGCGAGAGCTGGAGCAGATACGTCCTCCCGGTCCATCGACGGTGCCGACTCCAGACACTGCACTGCCTCCGGCCGACTCCAGACATTGCACTGCCTCCTACTGCCCCTACGATACAGCTCACCAGGAGCAGTATGACTATTCTATCCCAGTTGCGGCAGGGGTCTGCAGTGATTTTATTAGTTTTTTATGACTTGTATGTATTGGCCCTATGGGCAAATTATTTATTCATACAACTGTTGTTTATACACTTGGTGGGAGACTTTTTATCATCTTCCATTTTTATTTGACTCTATTGGATTTTGAGGATTTGAGTCTGTGATATTTACTTTGCACTGCCTCCTGTTTTTATTGTGATATTTACTTTGTGATATCTGCGACGGGGATGACAAATATACCTACGCTGGGTTATAAATGATCTGATATATAAAGAAGGTTCTGCCGAAATTTTAAAAAAATATTGTGTATTTTTGTTATGATGTGTGTCTGTGTTTAGTGAATGTGAAATGCAGTGTTCGGAACCATCGACAGTTTCGATTACTGTTGTATGTGTTATCTTGGATAGAAATAGCAACAGTTCAGGTGCACTTCTGAGAGCTTCATTTTCACGTCCTTCACTTTCTCGGGACGTCGTAAAGGTTCCCGAGAAGGTGAAGGACGTGAAGCGGAAGCTCTGAGAAGTGCACCCTGAACTGTTGCTCTTTCTATCCAAGATAAAACATAGAACAGTAAGCGAAACTGTCGATGGTTCGAACACTGCACTTCACACACACTGTAAACACAGACACATAGCATAACAAAAATGTCAATTATATTTTTTTAAATTTTTTTTTAATATCTGCGACGTATAGCGACGTTCGGCGACGTCCTGCGACGGAATGAAGAAGTCGCTATACGTCGCTAAATAGTGACGTCACATCACTAGACGTCGCTACTGTCCGTCACTAATATCGGTAGACATCGCTACGTTGCCCACGTGGCTGCCATGCCATGTCATCATAATAAATTATACAGCGTCGCTAGTGGTCGCTTTACGTCGCAACGTTGGCGACATAGTGATACGTCGCTATCTGTCGCTTCTTTTAGCGACGTCTAGCGACTAAATTGCCATTTGCGACTTGCATATAAGCGACGTCCGTTTTTCGTCGCTAAATACGTCGCAAATAGGTTTTAGTGACATATTTTCCATTTTTAGCGACGTCTCCTGACGTCGCTAAAATGGGTTATTTTAGTAATGAGATCATAATAGTCCAATACACACTCATTGAACTAGCTTACCATCCCCCCAACCAAACAAGGACAAGAGATGGTAAACTAATTCACGATGACGTATCTTTCCATGCTATGAATCCAATATGGTATCCGAACCCCAACAAGGTTTAATACATTATCATCGAAGTAGTAAGCCACACCTACAACCAAACAAGACAAGATGTGACGAACTAATCCACGATAAGTTATTGTTCCAAGCCACGGTCAGAAACAAGTACCCAAACCAAAAGTACTCATATCTAACGGATAAAGGTGCCTAACCGTTCTAAGTAAAATGTAGTTAAGAACAATCCTTCCTGCGCATGGGCCGTTGCTAAATAGGATCGGCATAGTCCCCCCTGGGGCACCAGAGGCCCAATCAATAAGAGCATAACGTTCCGCAGAACGTCAGTAGCCGTCAGTAATCATGGGTAAGCTGACCCGCGTCTCCGGCGGAGCTCACGGGTTACAAAAGGGAAAGTGCATCGAAGCCCATACGCTAATGAATTGTCCTCCCCGCCCAATGCCTACGATGTTGTATCTACAACACAAAACCTCTATTAACCGCTAAGTCAAACTAAGCATACAACATCAATTAGCGGTTATTTCTATCGCACGACTTATACGTACCGGTGGCCAGCCAATCACGCATATATATCCGATTACTATATGTGACTCACAACTTCTAGTACAAATGTGTCAAGGCCTATGAATGCAACACACACAGGATGGTCCCTTAACTCTAAGTTTAATGTGTAAGAAAATAATACATAGCAGGAAATATAACTGAACAGTAAGTTCTAACAAGTTGTGCCAAGTATCACATTTTATTTTGCATAAAGAAAATAATGAATAATACATGAAATATGAGCTAAAATAAATAAACAGTTGGTGCCAAGGTATCTTGCCCGGAGGTAGTGTGCAGAATGGCGATGCCTGCTAACTCAAATCGTCAGAATAGGGAAGCACTGAAAGCCAACTTTTACGAACGACCTCGGATGCTGAAATTGTCACGCCCCCGTTCCCAGGATGACACGAGGCACGTAATACTTCTCCCCAGGCTACGCAACTGTACAATGAGTACCGAATTGTACCCTGCGATTGTCGCCTGTAAGGTCCGGGATGCATAGATATAAGGCATAATCACAAATTCTACAATTGACATATCATTCATTTATCCAGAAATATTACATACTTGGTCTAAAATTTCATCAAAACACATATTTTACATATTTGATTCACTGTCTTCAAACACATGATTGATTCATTGTCTTCAACACATAATTTACATAATTGAAAATGTTTTCAAAATGAAACTACATTCCATCCGTTCCACATCATTCATAGAGATCATTCTCAGTGTATGCCTGATCCACATCTTGATCTTCTTCAGTCCCTAGTGAACAAAACTAGGTCGCAATACGACGAGCAAGCCCTCAGTCAAAGGAGAAGTATGAATATATTAAAATGATAAGTAAACAAGATTTAGTATCGAGAGCAATTAAAACTCATACCTTGATATTAGTCAAAAGTAAGTGATTCTCAACTAATGTCACAAGGACACGACGAGATCTTTCTAGACCTAAATGTAATTTAGAGAAACTCCTGGATCACACACACTCGCCTAGCATCTCAACAATAACCCCATTTGCCCGGGATCAGGCTCGTACAAAACGGGTTGGTGCTTAGATTCTCCAGCCGTCTGTACTATCACATATTGATGTGATTACAAGCAAGATAACATCATGATGGTTTCGAATCATCTGGGTCGAGTCATCGCATCATGTGTTATAATCAAGAAGTTCGTATGACTTGGACTTTTCCAAGAATATCGAACCCATTCATTAGGGAGCTGAGCTGAACTCAGGGCCTGGATATCTAGTGAATTAATAAGTATTCTGAGCTGAAAACTCAGGGTAATGTGCAAATGGATAGCTGAGCTGAAACTTAGGGCCTGGATGTCCAATTGCGATCAAGAAAGTGAGCTAAGCCTCACTCCGGATATTCGTACGGCCGCACGAACACCGTATCAGGGACTGATCAGTACGAAAATGAAAAATGATATTGCTAAGAAGTCAGCCGGGTGTGATCCAACGATTCTCTCCCAAAAACCCATGCAACCTATTCTAAACATTTAGACTTGAGAGAAACTATCTCCCAAACGGGAGTCCTAGAAGTCAAGTCGCTTTCAAATATTGGTTTCGTCTTTTCCGAAACTAATGTAGTCCGAGAAATGTTGGAACCAAGGTAAAATTCTAAGGTATCCAATTGGATATGATTCCAAGAATCCCTCCGATATTATAGGTCGGAGATGGATGGTTCAAGTGGTCTAGAACTTGAGTCAAAAATTTCCAAGAAGTCCGAATTGTCGGAAGATAGACTAACTCTGGAAATTCTCAATATTTTCGGCAGAGTCTCCCTTGTATTTACTGACCCGAAAATATTCCAGAATATATAAATACAAGGAAAATAATAAATGGGCACGCACCCCTTCGGTAGAGCAACCCTCAACACCGGCAACACGCAAATATAATATCGGGTACACCGACCCCTTCGGTGGAGCAACTCTCAACACCGGCAACATGCAATATAAGCTATGCAAAAATAAAGCTTTCTTACCTAGCAGGCAAGGGAGCGGCAATTATTCTTGGTTTGCAAGGCTTTATCAAAATGCTAAGCAAGTCAAGAACAATAATGAGTTTTGTTTAGTAATGAAAATGATTTTAGGAAACTACTATGGACTAAATTGTATTTAACTAATCAAGAATATAGAAAAGTAATCTAAGATATGTAAAATTAGCACGTAGCTACCATAGTAGACCGGTATACAAAATTATCAAGTTACACCATGTTTCAAGGTCAAAAAGGTGATTTTAAGCCTAATTAAAAATTCTGGACAGAATTGAACATTATGCTAAAAATAAGTAATAATCATCCTATTCAAAGTTAATTTAAGGCATCCCTATGTAGACTTGAAATCGTGCTAATAGTGGATTAGTCCATAACACATGCAATCTATCTATAATGTGACTCAACACAACCATTAAAATGAATAGACTTCCAAAATCAACTCTACGAGTTTAAAGTAAATCCATACTTACGGTACACTTTAGTTGTGCTTTTAAAATGTGTTCCAAAGGTCATTTAACTTGGAATTTCAACGTTAGGGTTACCTTATCATACCGACACCTAAATAAACTTATTTTGGCTAATTAATCATGATGGATAAGTCATTTAAGTGTAAATTAAAAATTGGACAGAAGTGAATTATTGTAAAATAATAATAAAATGGGCTTACAACTTCTTGTTTGAGGTCATTTGGGGATACTTTAGTGAAGACAACAGTATTGGCTTCTAAGTTCATGAAGTCATCATATAAGCATACGTATATATATACATACCATTGTATGAAAGGTTAGCATCTACAAGTTTGCATTGCATGGGGCAATCAAGAAGTTTCATCGTGTCATGGTTTCTATGTATATGCAATCATACATATATGTAGGTTTTATGCATAAATTCGTTCTAAAGAAACATCAATATCTACCTCTATGCATATGCATATATAAAATATATCTAATCACAACAAGGTGTAAGCACATTACATCGCATTTTGGTTGATATTACCAATAGTTTCAAAATTCAGAATATATATATAATATATATATATATTTTTTTTATATATATATATATATATATATATATATATAATATATAATCTATATATATATATATATATATATATATATCATGCAAAATACAAGAATACTAGATAATTTAACATGGGACAAATTCAAAGGAATAGGGAGAGAGGGCTTGCCTTGCTTGAGTATGACCTCCCTAGAAGAATTCCTTCAAAACCTAAATCGGAAACCTAGGACACAAATTGAAAAAGGGGGTTAAAGTTACAAAACCTAGAAATAAAAAGAAAATGGGAAAGGAATTGGAAGAAAGGAAGAGGAAGAAGAATAAGAAGATGAAGAAAAGGGGGGGTACATGGTCGGCCGGCCGGCCGGCGGGCGGCGGTGCCGGCGGCGTCGACGGCGGCGCAGCAGTCACACGGCAGCTGCAACAGCAGTTAGCGGCAGCAGCAGCAGCAGTTAGCGGCAGTAGCAACAGCCGCAGCAAAATTAGGGAGAGGAGAAGTAGAGAAGAAAAAAAGTAAGAAGAAGATTGTGAAGAAAAGAATAAGGAGATGAAGAAAAGAGGAATCCTTACCTGGCAAACAAAATGGAGAAGAGTGGTTTCTCTCTCCCTCATTCTTCATGTTTTAAGCGAGATTAATAATTAGGAAATACCTTAAATGCCCTCTAAGACTTGTCATGAGGCATGAGTGCCAAATGGCACTCATCCATGCATGTTTGACACTCAAGTATTTTGTGAAAATGCAAAAATAGATTTTGTATGAGGGAAAATTTGGAAAAATTCTGATTTATTCATTTACACTATAATAATTTTTTTTTTGAGAAATAATTTATAGGAAAATAATTTTTGAATGGTTGAAATTAATTAAAATACCAATAATAAAAATAGAAATTTAAGGTTATTACACCCTACCCCCTTAATTTAAATTCCGTCCCCGGAATTTAAAGATAGGAGAGGTAGAGAAGGATAGGTTGCTAAGTACCTTAATCATCAAAGAGGTAGGGGTACAGTCGCCGCATCTCATCTTCCCTTTCTCAAGTAGATTCTCCCGGTGAGTCCTTGTTCCAAGATACTCGAACTAAGGAGATGGTCTTGTTCTTAAGAATCTTCTGCCTTCGATCCAGGATCCCTACTGGCTTCTGTTCAATGCGGAGAGTTGGGCCAACTGTGATTTTCGAATGATCCAGTATGTGACTGGGATCTGGCACATACTTCCGCAGTTGAGATACATGGAAGATGTCGTAAACTCCTTCGAGAGATGGTGGCAAGGCCAATCGATAAGATACGTCGCCAACTCGATCCAGGACGTCGAATGGACCTATAAACCTTGGGCTCAACTTCTCTCTGGTTCCAAACCTGATAGTTCCTTTAGTTGGTGAGATCTTCAGAAATACATGATCACCAGGTTTGAAATTCAAGATTCTCTGATACTTATCTGCCCATCTTGTGCATGTCCTGCACAGCTTGAAGATGACTTCTGATAGCCTTGACTATGTCTACTGTCTGAGTGACCAATTCTGGCCCTAGAAGTTGTCATTCTCCGACGTCACCCCAACATATAGGTGATCTGTACTTCCTCCCATACAGTGCTTCAAATGGCGCCATCTTTATGCTGGCCTGATAACTGTTATTATAAGAGAATTCTACCAGATGCAGATGGTCATCCCATGATCCCTAGAAATCTAAAGAGTACGCTCTTAACATGTCTTCCAAAATTTGTATCATCCTTTCTGACTGTCCATCATCTGTAGGTGATATGCTGAACTAAACTTCAGGCGACTGCCAAGACTGTCTTGCAAGCTTCTCCAAAACTTGGAGGTGAACCGAGTATCCCTGTCTGAGATGATACTTACCGGTACCCTATAGTGACTAACAACTTCCTTCATGTATATATCCACTAAATGCTCCGTAGATTGTCCAACTCGGAATGGTAGAAATCTTGCGGACTTTATAAGTCTATCCACTATCACCCAAATGGCATTATTACCTTTCTGTGTTCTTAGGAGTCCTGATACAAAATCTATTGTAATATGCTCCCACTTCATTCAGGTACTGGTAGTGGTTATAGTATCCAGGTCCGTTGGTGCTCAGCTTTCACTTGTTGGCACACTAAATATTTTGAGACAAATTTAGCTATCTCCGCTTCATTCCATGCCACCAAAAATTTTGTCTCAGATCCTGGTACATCTTCGTACTCCCAGGATGAATGGATACTGAGAACTATGTGCTTCAGTCATTAGCTCAGTCCGGAGTTCTCCAAATGGTACACACAAACGACTTCCGAACCTTAAGGATCCATCAGAATGCTTCATCAATCCAGTTTGTACCCCAGCTTCAGTTTGACTCCACAGTTTTTGCAGCTTCACATCCTTCTTCTGTGCTTCCTTAATTCCCTCTACTAAGGAGATTGAACTTTAAACTTTTCAAATTCCATCTGCAACTGGGCATATCACTTCAATCTCCATTTTTCTGAGATCATCCAATATCTCCTTGGGCGTGTTCAAAAGAAAGCCTCAGGCCTTACTAAGAGCATTTGCCACTCTGTTCGCCTTGCATGGATGATACTCCAACTCCATATCAAATCCTTAAGCACCTCGAGCCATCTACGTTGCCTCATATTTATCTCCTTTTGGGTGAACACATATTTTAAACTTTTATGATCTGTGTAAATCTTGATCTGTTTACCATACAAGTAATGCCTCCACAGTTTCAGTGCAAACACAACAGCTGCTAACTCCAGATCATGTGTTAGATAGTTCCTCTCATGAACCTTCAACTGCCGCGAAGCATAAGCGATAACCCTTCCGTGCTGCATCAGTACACAGCCCAAACCCTTGCCAGAAGCATCACTGTAAATCTCGTAACCTCCTGATTCTGAGGGTAAAGCTAGTACTGGTGCTGTGACAAGTCTTTCCTTTAATTTCTTAAATGCCGCTTGACATTTATCAGTCCAAACAAATTTTTCATTCTTTCGAGTCAATCTAGTAAGCGGCTCAACTATTCTGGAAAAGTTCTCTATAAATCTTCTATAGTATCCAGCTAAACCAACAAAACTTTGAACTTCAGCTACATTCTTGGAGTAGGCCATGATTTAACTGCATCTATCTTCTTAGGATCTACTGTAATGCCTTCTCCACTAACTATGTGTCCCAAGAAAGGAATTTTTTTAACCAAAATTTGCATTTACCCAGCTTCCCATACAGCTTCTCCTGTCGTAGAGTCTTAAGTACTATCCTCAAATGTTCTTCGTGCTTCTCCTCATTCTTCGAGTAGATCAATATGTCATCAATGAATACGATCACAAACTTATCCAGATATTGATAGAATATATATCATCAAATCCTTGAATATGGCCGGAGCATTTGTCAATCCAAAAGGCATGACTTGAAACTTATAATGTCCATATCTAGTTCTAAAAGCAGTCTTTGGTATGTCTTCTTTCTTAATCTTCACTTGGTGATAGCCTGATCTGAGATCTATTTTAGAAAATACAGTTGCTCCTCCAAGTTGGTCGAATAATTCATCGATCCTAGGGAGTGGATATTTGTTCTTGATTGTCAGTTCATTCAGTGCTCTATAATCTATCACCAATCTCAGGCTTCTATCCTTTTTCTTTACAAATAGAACAGGCGCTCCCCACGGAGAAACACTAGGCCTGATAAACTCCTTAGCTAGCAATTCCTTGATTTGTTTATTTATTTCTGCTAGTTCCTCCTTATTAATTGGATATATCTTCTTAGCAATTGGGGCTGCTCCAGGAATTAGATCAATGCTAAATTCAACTACCCTATCTGGTGGCAATTCGGGTAATTCATCAGGAAATACATCCTTAAACTCATCTACAACCCTGGGCCATTCCTCTATTACTTGGTTCATGGGACTCCTAAGTTCAAACCTCTCTAACTCTTCTTTGTCAAACTCCTTCTGGGCTCTAACAAATTCATGCAACTTCCTACTAGGTAAGGAAACTGAACTTTTCCTAGACTACAATCAATGATTGCTGAGGTTGCTATTAACCAATCCATTCCAAATACTATATCATAGTTGTCCATGGAAAAGACTAATAGTCTAGTTCGGAAGCTTGCTCCTCCCATCTCGATTGGACAGTTTCTACAAATTCGACTCACTTCTACTACACCATTTCCCGTAAGGATTTTTAATTTTCTAACTAGATGTTGAGTCTCAATATTATACTCAGTTATGAATGATGCAGATATGAAGGAATTAGTAGCTCCAGAATCAAACAATACTGATGCAGGGCTAGAAGAAGCGAGTATAGTACCTGTCACCATGTCTCCCGCACTTCTAGCTTCATTGTTATCCATCATAAAGGCTTGGTCGTGATTCTTCTTCTTTCTGTTGTTGTGATTCTGGTTAGCCTTTTGAGCTTGATGGAACTGATGCGCCTGTGGTGCCAATGCCGGTCTCTACTGATATCCTATAGGGGCATGACCTTGTGCGTGGTATTGCAGCAGCATTAAACCTGGGCTCATTGCTTTGAAAGAAAGGCCTTTGTTGAAATCCCTGGTTTGCAGCTCTTGGTCCCTGTGTATTATTCTGTGCTACAGATCTTTTATTGTTCTGGGGACATTGGTTCAACCGTGGTTGGAGGATCCACACTTCAGGCACTTCCCTTGAAGTCTTCTGCAGTTATTCTTTGTATGCCCGGACTTTCCGCAGTAAGAACTGCTTAGCGTGACTCTATTCTGCTCATGCTGAGCACGCTTCTGTTGTCCTTGTCCCGAGGTCCTTCCTTGAGGTGAGCTGGTCTCCAGACTCCGCTTTTGTCCTGCCGCCTTCGAGTTGTTCTTATCGTTTTGCATCCTTTCTTGGTCTGTTGCAGCTTCGACCACTTCTGTAAGTCTGACATTTGTAGGGGAAACCTTCATCTTCAGCTTATCGTCCAGTCCTTCCATGAATCGGACCACCTTTGCCTTCTCCGTAGTCACCATGCTTGAAGCATACCGGCTTAGTCTTGTGAATTCCGTCGAGTATTCATCAACAGATGTCTTATTCTGCTTCAGATGTAGGAATCTCCTTTCCAGCTCCAACTTGGCACTTGGGGGAAAGAATCTCTCTTCAAATTCTTCCTTAAATTTATTCCATGATACAATCTCATCTGATTCTTCCGGGTGTAAGGAGCTCCACCAGATATCGGCAACGTCCTTCAGTTGAATTCTTACAAGAGACTATGTCATTTGGCGCAATCTTCGAGCCCTTCAGCAACCCTTCTGTGGTCCTAATCCACTGTGCTGCTTCCATAGGAGTTTCAGTCCCCTTGAACTCTGGGGGCTTAATCGTCCTGAAATCCGAAAGGGTCCCAGCTTTAGGAGCAGTTACGACATCCAGCCTTTCCAGTAGCTTTGCAGACACAGCTTAGGAAAGTTGGATTTGTTGGGTGTTGGCTGCCAAGATTTTGAAAACTTTCCATTGCGTCAGTCGGACGCATCTCAGTGGTTTCCGTTTGCAATGTCTCGGGATTTGGTGAAGAAGACATTTCCTAAATATTAAGGATGGGAAATTCTTATATAAAATTTAAAGGAGAATCTTAAAGAATTTAATTGCTAAAGGAGAAAAGGCAATCACAATTAAGATAGTCAAGCCAAAAGAAGCATATTTCATTCATTGCACAAAATAGGATTACAATATTTTTCACAAAGAAGTCCTTACGACTTCTATACTCTAATCCTATACAAAACTATATACATCTGTCGTAATTTCCAAAATATAATACAACAGACAAAAAAATTCCCCCTCTACACCTCCATAACATATCTTTCTACACATACATATATATCTGCTGATCCGTCAAAATGTTGTACAGCAGACAAAAAGCTATCCCAAATCCCATTCATCCTGACTAACCCCTAGTCAGCTTCAGGTAAGTGATCTCCAAAATCTTATCGTAGGGGTTGATCTCTTCCCACTCGCTGATAGTACCATCATACCCATAAGTAAAGGAAGAGGGACCGTCCTTCGCAAGGAAGAATATCAAACGAAGTTCCTTCTCATAAACTTCTGCTCCATCTTCAATGTCCCAGATCTTGGGACCCAGGCGATGGAAGTAAACCCCGGAGTTCTGCATCGTCTACCACTAGTCAGGCCTTCCGGGTGAACTGCTCGTAACCGTAGAAAGTTCTGTCACTTCCATCCCAAAAGATGCTCGGCATAATCGAGCCATGACCTATACCCAAAAATCCTCGAATTAGAAATATATGACAAGAAACAATGCATCATCAATGTTTAAATAAAGTTTAATCAAGATTCATATCCCAAATCCTTGCATAATCCTCGATTCTTTAATTTAGGAATTCAATCTTTAATTTAAACATTTCTGTCCTGGGTATTTCAAGTGAGTCCTTAGAATATCTATTATCTACCTATACATTCTCCTTAACCTATACACTATCCTTAAAGACTAGACCTGCATGGGCCACCAACCAAAAGAGACGTGTCACGCCCCGGTTCCCAGGATGACACGAGGCACGTGATACTTCTCCCCAGGCTACGCAACTGTACAATGAGTATCGAATTATACCCTGCGATTGTCGCCTGTAAGGTCCGAGATAGGCATAGATATAAGGCATAATCACAGAATTCTACAATTGACATATCATTCATTTATCCAGAAATATTACATACTTGGTCTAGAATTTCATCAAAACATATATTTTACATATTTGATTCACTGTCTTCAAACACATGATTGATTCATTGTCTTCAACACATAATTTACATAATTGAAAATGTTTTCAAAATGAACTACATTCCATCCGTTCCACATCATTCATAGAGATCATTCTCAGTGTACGCCTGATCCACATCTTGATCTTCTTCAGTCCCTAGTGAACAAAACTAGGTCGTCAATACGACGAGCAAGCCCTCAGTCAATGGAGAAGTATGATTACATATTAAAATGATAAGTGAACAAGATTTAGTATCTAGAGCAATTAAAACTCATACCTTGATATTAGTCAAAAGTAAGTGATTCTCAACTAATGTCACAAGGACACGACGAGATCTTTCTAGACCTAAATGCAATTTAGAGAAACTCCTGGATCACACACACTCGCCTAGCATCTCAACAATAACCCTATTTGCCCGGGATCAGGCTCGTACAAAATGGGTTGGTGCTTAGATTCTCCAGCCGTCTGTACTATCACATATTGATGTGATTACAAGCAAGATAACATGAGTGGTTTCGAATCATCTGGGTCGAGTCATCGCATCATGTGTTATAATCAAGAAGTTCGTATGACTTGGACTTTTCCAAGAATATCGAACCCATTCATTAGAGAGCTGAGCTAAACTCAGGGCCTGGATATCTAATGAATTAATAAGTATTCTGAGCTAAAAAATCAGGATAATGTGCAAATGGATAGCTGAGCTAAAACTCAGGGCCTGGATGTCCAATTGCGATCAAGAAAGTGCGCTAAGCCTTACCCCGGATATTCGTACGGCCGCACGAACACCGTATCAGGAAATGATCAGTACGAAAATGAAAAATAATATTGCTAAGAAGTCAGCCGGGTGTGATCCAACGGTTTCTCTCCCAAAAACCCATGCAACCTATTCTAAACACTTAGACTTCAGAGAAACTATCTCCCAAACGGGAGTCCTAGAAGTCAAGTCGCTTTCAAATATTGGTTTCGTCTTTTCCGAAACTAATGTAGTCCGAAAAATGTTGGAACCAAGGTAAAATTCCAAGGTATCCAATTGGGTATGATTCCAAGAATCCCTTCGATATTATAGGTCGGAGATGGATGGTTCAAGTGGTCTAGAACTTGAGTCAAAAATTTCCAAGAAGTCCGAATTGTCGGAAGATAGACTAACTCTGGAAATTCTCAAAATTTTCGACAGAGTCTCCTTTGTATTTACTGACCCGGAAACATTCCAGAACATATAAATACAAGGAAAATAATAAATAGGCACGCCGACCCCTTCGGTGGAGCAACCCTCAACACCGGCAACACGCAAATATTACCGGGTACGCCGACCCCTTCGGTGGAGCAACTCTCAACACCGGCAACACGCAATATATAAAGCTATGCAAAAATAAAGCTTTCGTACCTAGCAGGCAAGGGAGCGTGCAATTATTCTTGGTTTGCAAGGCTTTATAAAAATGCTAAGCAAGTCAAGAACAATAACGAGTTTTGTTTAGTAATGAAAATGATTTTAGGGAAACTACTATGGACTAGATATTGTATTTAACTCATCAAGAATATAGAAAAGTAATCTAAGATATGTAAAATTAGCACGTAGCTACCATAGTAGACCGATATACAAAATTATCAAGTTACACCATGTTTTCAAGGTCAAAAAGGTGATTTTAAGCCTAATTAAAAATTCTGGACAGAATTGAACATTATGCTAAAAATAAGTAATAATCATCCTATCTCAAAGTTAATTTAAGGCATCCCTAAGTAGACTTAAAATCATGCTAATAGTGGATTAGTCCATAACACATGCAATCTATCTATAATGTGACTCAACACAACCATTAAAATGAATAGACTTCCCAAAATCAACTCTACGAGTTTAAAGTAAATCCATACTTACGGTACACTTTAGTTGTGCTTTTAGAATGTGTTCCAAAGGTCATTTGACTTGGAATTTCAACGTTAGGGTTACCTTATCATACCGACACCTAAATAAACTTATTTTGGCTAATTAATCATGATGGATAAGTCATTTAAGTGTAAATTAAAAACTGGACAGAAGTGAATTATTGTAAAATAATAATGAAATGGGCTTACAACTTCTTGTTTGAGGTCATTTGGGGATACTTTAGTGAAGACAACAGTATTGGCTTCTAAGTTCATGAAGTCATCATAAGCATACGTATATATATACATACCATTGTATGAAAGGTTAGCATCTACAAGTTTGCATTGCATGGGGCAATCAAGAAGTTTCATCGTGTCATGGTTTCTATGTATATGCAATCATACATATATGTAGGTTTTATGCATAAATTCGTTCTAAGGAAACATCAATATCTACCTCTATGCATATGCATATATATAAATATATCTAATCACAAGAAGGTGTAAGAACATTACATTGCATTTTGGTTGATATTACCAATAGTTTCAAAATTCAGAATATATATTATATATATATAATATATATATATTTATATATATAATATATATTATTTATATATATATATATAATATATATATATATAAATATATATTATATTATATATATTTTTTTATATATATATATATATTATATATATATATTTTATATATATATATATAATATGTATATATCATGCAAAAATACAAGAATACTAGATAATTTAACATGGGACAAATTCAAAGGAATAGGGAGAGAGGTCTTGCCTTGCTTGAGTATGACCTCCCTAGAAGAATTCCTTCAAACCCAAATCAGAAACCTAGGGCACAAATTGAAAATGGGGGTTAAAGTTACAAAACCTAGACATAAAAAGAAAATGAAAGGAATTGGAAGAAAGGAAGAGGAAGAAGAATAAGAAGATGAAGAAAGGGGGGGCATGGTCGGCCGGCCGGCCGGCGGACGGCGGACGGCGGCGCCGGCGGCACCGACGGCGGTGCAGCAGCCGTGCCGCAGCTGCAACAGCAGTTAGCGGCATCAGCAGCAGCAGTTAGCGGCAGTAGCAACAGCCGCAGCAAAATTTGGGAGAGGGAGAAGTAGAGAAGAAAAAATAATAAGAAGAAGATTGTGAAGAAAAGAATAAGAAGATGAAGAGAAAGTAGAATCCTCACCTGGCAAACAAAATGGAGAAGAGTGGTTTCTCTCTCCCTCATTCTTCATGTTTTAAGAGAGATTAATAATTAGGAAATACCTAAAATGCCCTCTAAGACTTGTCATGAGGCATGAGTGCCAAATGGCACTCATCCATGCATGTTTGACACTCAAACATTGTGAAAAATGCAAAAATAGATTTTGTATGAGGGAAAATTTGGAAAAATTCTGATTTATTCATTTACACTATAATAATTTTTTTTAAGAAATAATTTATAGGAAAATAATTTTTGAATGGTTGAAAATTAATTATAATACCAATAATAAAAATAGAAATTTAAGGTTATTACAGAAATAAACATCACGAACAGATTTGGCATAAAAAAACCTAGGAAATGCCTGTCCAAAAGTCTAATTCTGAAACAGGGGCAAAATCATAATTTTGGGTCAAAACGATGTCCGTCGTTGGACCCGTTTTGTACCAAAATGCGTGCCAGAACCTACGGTCTCTAAAGTCATCAAACTACATGTCTAAGGATCCGGTTTGGGGAGACGAACCCAACCGTATGTCCAAAGTTGGATTTTGGCGGGCCGTGCACAAAATCGCCCATAAGAGCGGGTCGCGTGCCCGCCAATTTGGCGTTCCAATCAACCTTCTCAGATTCGAATCAAACTTGGCAAAAATGACCAAAAATGATACGGTCCTGATGGCGCAAGTTTTGCGTCGATTCGACGAACGTGCACGAAGTTATGGGCTAGTTTGCAGAACGTCGATACGGGGTATCTCGACGGATACGCACTGATTTTGCCGTGTACACACAACAAAATCGAGTCCTGTCAGTTTCCACCCGTCGACAACATCCATACGTGCCTTTCGATACGTATAGTGTGCGACCACGTCGCCCAGTTTGTCGGGGCGCACGCCGTATCGGTTAATTTTTCCTAAAATTTTAGTTTAGAAACTAGTTTTTATCCCAACTTTGAAACTCAACTAACAACAGTATAAATAATAAAAATAATTCTAAAAACTAGGTTTCCATCTCGTTTATGTTGTGAATGAATCTGTTGAAACAGGTTTTCGAAACTGTCGAGGAATCGACGGGATTTTGCCTTCCAAATTAGGGTCTGTGAATAGTTCATCCTCTGTTTATGAACAGATATTTCTCGATGTTGGTATTGATTTCCTGGAAAATTTTGTTATCTCTGTGCACATCTATCTATCAGGATTTTAAGTGGGTCATATAGGCTTTCCATCGGATCAAACGAAATTGAAAACGATCGTTTATAGGAGGAGTGATCGGGTCGCAAAGTTGCATACCTCGCTGCTGATAGCTGCGGTTGCAAGGGCGGGTTCCGTCGAACTTCGGCGTCGGCAGCCGTCGTCGACGGTGTGCAGGCGGCTCGAGTTGTGCGCGAAGGTTGCTGCAAGGTCGAGTTGATCCTCGAGGGGTTGGATGTGGAGAAATTTAGGGTTTCTCAGCCAAATGGCCGCTCGGCTAAATACAAAGGGGGTTGGGTTTTTTTTTTTCGATTGCTCTGGGTTTAACAGCCCTGGTGAACAGTACCCGCGGGTACTGTTCACTAGGGGATTATAATTCTTTTTTTTCAAAACCCTTAATAATTCTCATAACACCCTTAAAAATCCTAATAAAATTTTAAATAAATACTAAAAATATAAATATTTTCTAAATCCTTACTAATATATTTTTGCACATATTTTTAATAATTATTGCCTACTATTAAATATCAATCGACTATGAACACAATAATAATATTAATAATGATAATAAGGTAATAGTAATAATAATAAAATTTGTACGAAAATAACTTAGCAAGATTATAATAATAATTAGGAGAGACTACATATTACTACTAAATATATATATATATATATATATATATATATATATATATATATATATATATATATATATATCAAACAATTATAAACTTCTATACTCCAAAATAAAAATTTCACAAATATTAAAAGGTCAAGATAGCCATAATACGATTTCATAATTTAAACAACCAAATATTCTAAATAAAATAAATCTATTAGAACCCACTGCTAACATGTTAGTCAAGGCACTTAGCTGTAGTGGCCGTGCCATATTGTCTAGCCAGTGTGTAACCCAAAACTGGGCATGACTAAGCTAATATTTATTAATGAAACAATTAAAACAAAATATTTATGCATTAAAATATAAACAAAAATCCTCCAAAATTTTTGGGGGATTACATCCTACCCAACTTATAAAATTTCGTCCTCGAAATTAAAATAAACCTCATCTAAAATATGACAGTAAATCTTAATAAAAATATAGTGGGCTGGATACGAAGGGAGAGCATAGTCAATTCGTAACTCGGTTTTCAAAAGATGGAGGAGTTATTTATACAAGAATTTTAAACTGGCACCATATTCTACATGACAAGGTTTCTTGGTCTTGCATGAATCATGGATATTCTGTTCGTCTGATGGAATGGCTCGATATTGCATGGTTAAACATCAGATGGGGCAAAAATGGATATTTATGGTTCATTCTAAGGAAATTGGGCTATACCTATGGTGTAATTGAATAAAGCACATAACGATGTGTTTTGTGGAACCGGTATGTCATGCGTGTAGGGAGGCTCGTCTAGTTTGAAACGATATGCATAGAGATTGGGTGATTTCCTCACATCTAAAGCATACGAGTGTTGTGATGATGCACAGATTTTTAAGGCACGCCATTCAAGATTTCTAATGAAGAAGCCAAGAGTTCTATTTATAAGCTTGCTATAGTCATGATATTTCTAATGGTACCAAAGATAGTGCTGCATGTTGCCTATGTTACTGAATGTATTGCTCAATGCTAAGCCATGACTAAATAAAGATTAAGGGTATAAGTAGAATAATACCTGCCAGATCTCTAATCTCAGGATGGGGGTTAATCACAGCCATGGTAAATGCTTGCCCTTGTCTCGACGGCTCGGGGCAATCGATAATCCTGTGTTGTTCCGATCCGTATCTCAAGCATAAGCTGAGACGAATCCGACATCCGTCTCGGCTGTGGCCCTTCTTCCCGCAGTAGTTGCAGGTGGGCTTCTGATAGGGTGTGGGCCTCTGCTGGTACTGTCTTATAGGCCTCCTGGTTGGTCCACCTTGAGTCGTCCTAACTGGTGCAGCTACTGGTGTAAGGCGCCTCTGTGTCTGCTGTTCCTTGCGAAGAAGCTCCTCGGTACGTGCTTCCACCAAGACAGCTACATGAGAGACTTGAGACTGTGTAGTAGTAAAAGTCTTAAGTTCTGGTATGAGCCCCTGGTTGAATCTCCTTGCCTTCTCTAGCTCTGTCAGAATTAATGTCTCACCAAATCTACTCAAACGGCTGAACTCTGCATCGTACTCATCTACCGACATGTTCCCTTGCTTCAGATGAAGGAACTGGTCATAGAGAGCGTCTCGAACGTGGATGGAGAAAAACCACTCATAGGAAAGGTCGTAGAACTGCTTCCATGTGATTCCAGTGCCTAGTCACCTCCCTTCAGCCTTCCACCAATGATGAGCATTATCTTTTAAGAGTAAGTCGACTGCTATCATCCAATCATGTGCTGGCAACTGGGATGCCTTCAAGAATTTCTCGGTGCTAATAAGCCATACGGAAACTTCTAAGGGACCCTCGGTACCCTTAAAACTCTTAGGCCCCGTGTCGATGAAGTCTGTAATGGAGCCCAGATATGGCTGTGGAGCTGGATTTGGATCTGGTACCGGGGCTGGTGGTGGAGGTCTAGCTAAGTAGGTCATCATACTCTGCCTCAACAGTTCCATTTTTGCCACTGAGTTTGTAGCATAGCATACATAAACTAGGTGGTCGGGTCCGCATCAGTCGGCAGTGGGGGCAGTTGGGGTCCGAGCTGTGGTAAAAACTGCTGAGGCAATGGGGATGGTGCAGTCTCTCCTGGTGGTACTACAGTAGTTTGCTCAACCTTGCTGACTTGGGGCAATTGGGCTTCCTGCTGCACCATCGATGGGTTCGTGGTATTCTGCTGTGGCTCTAGCTGATACGGAGTCATCGGGGTCATTAGGGAAACCTATTCTTCCTGGGTAGTTGCATTCCAGATGTGATGGCTAGGGTAGAGGTGTGTTCGCTGTGTAGAGTCATATTGCTAGCATGAAGATAAGGGCAATGTTAGAATAGATTCAGATAGGTTTTGAGTCCAGCAATTGAAAGAGAGTTTAATAAAGAATTCAAAAATGTCAATAACACGTGGATAAGATCCTAGAAGGCGAATATGTTAAGCTAACCATATCTCAATCCACGTAAGATCATACAAAATGCGAACCAAATGCACTATGGTTGATCAGACCACAATACACCAGTTCTGATAAGACATGTATTCGTGGGCACCCACAATAAACATGTCCTGAACAAGCTCGATGAGAGTGTAAGCTTGCAAAACAAGGCTATAATAGCAGCATTAGTCAAGGTAGTCCAATTACAATATGTGAGATAACGATGAAAGAAAATATAAATAATTTAAGCTACTTAAGAATCTAAGTCATGTCCGGTGTTCGTGCCTATGCAGTCGTCCTACTGTCTTCTTGTCTAAGGCCTTGGTTAATTCAAAGGAAGTTAGGTTGTAAGGCTTCCTACCCAACTTATAGCAGTTGAACTATAGTGTGATTGAATGGTGGAACATGACGACCTAGTACGCACAATAGAGGATAAAGGGTTACGGAAGAATAATTAAGCAAGAAGCAATCAATATAGACATTCGGTAGTTTGAAATAAAGGCGAGATAGAATGTCAGATATGTGGATGAGATCCTAAATTTCTAATCCTATACGCAGGCTTGCTTGGTACGGTAAAGTAACCAAACAATTTATCTTGACCTGCATGGGCCACCACAAAACATGTAACGTCCCAGTCCCAAAATACGTAGGACTAGGAACGTAGCATGCCAGCTGCATATATACGAGATATACTCTAATATATGGAAATCACAAATGTACACATAAGCTGTTTTGTGAATAATAATAACAGACAGTCACAGGTGAAAGCTAATCTCATCCACAGTAAATATAAAGAAAATAGAATCTCATAATCAAAGTAAATGTCAAAATATAATGGTTGACCGGGCGGAGACAAATCCACTACCGACACTAGAATAAAATGAAGAAAATAGAGTCCAACCTCTAAGATAAATAAAATAAGAAATGATGACTAAATAGGCTCCTCGACCCAATAGGGACAGCTGTGGTCAGAAGGTACGACTCGCTTGAGCGTGAAGGATGAGTCTACGCCGGAACCATACTCCTACGAAAAGTCCTGCACACCTATACCTGGAGAGATCACCAAGTCCTCAGAGGGACGTAACAAGATACAAAAAGAACATGCCACATAAACTGAATAAATACTGCTCAATAAGAATAAGTAAGATTAGATCATAACATAGTCCAATACACACCCATTGAACTAGCTTACCATCCCTCCAACCAAGCAAGGACCGGAGATGGTAAACTAATTCACGATGACGTATCTTTCTATGCTATGAATCCAATATGGTATTCGGACCCCAACAAGGTTCAATACCTTCTCATCGAAGTAGTAAGCCACACCTACAACCAAACAAGGACAAGATGTGACGAACTAATCCGCGACAAGTTATTGTTCCAAGCTACGATCAGATACAAGTACCCAAACCAAAAGTACTCATATCTAACGGATAAAGGTGCCTAACCGCTCTAAGTGAAATATAGTTAAGAACAATCCTTCCTGCGCATAGGCCCTGGCTAAATAGGATCGGCATAGTCCCCCCTTGGGGCACCAGAGGCCCAATCAATAAGAGCATAACGTTCCACAAAACGTCAGTGGCCGTCAGTAATCATGGGTAAGCTGACCCGCGTCTCCAGTGGAGCTCACAGGTTACAAAAGGAAAAGTGCATCGAAGTCCATACGCTAAGGAATTATCCTCCCTGCCCAATGCCTACTATGTTGTATCCACAACACAAACCTCTATTAATGCTAAGTCAAACTAAGCATGCAACATCTATTAGCGGTTATTCCTATCGCACGGCTTATACGTACCGGTGGCCAGCCAATCACGCATGTCCGAGTACTATATGTGGCTCACAACTTCGTGTACAAATGTGTCAAGGCCTATGAATGCAACACACACAGGATGGTCCCTTAACTCTAAGTTTAATATGTAAGAAAATAATATAGTAGGAAATATAACTGAACAGTAAGTTCTAACAAGTTGTGCCATGTATCACTTTATTTTACATAAAGAAAATAATGAATAATGCATGAAATATGAGCTAAAATAAATAAACAGTTAGTGGCAAGGTATCTTGCCTAGAGGTAGTGTGTAGAATGGCGACGCCTGGTAACTCAAATCGTCAGAATAGGACACTGAAAGCCAACTTTTACGAACGACCTCGGATGCTGAAATCAACATCACGAACAGATTTGGCATAAAAGAAATACCTAGGAAATTCCTATCCAAAAGTCTAATTCTGGAACAGGGCAAAATCATAATTTCGGATCAAAACGATGTCGCCGTTGGACCCGTTTTGCATCGAAACACGTGCCAGAACCTACGATCTCTAAAGTCATCAAACTACATGTCTACTGATCCATTTGGGGAGACGAATCCAACCGTATGTCCAAAGTTGGATTAAGGCAGGCCGTGCACAAAATCGTCCGTAAGAGCGGGTCGTGGCCCGCCAATTTGCGTTCCAATCAACCTTCTCAGAATTGGATCAAACTTGGCATACAGGACCAGAAAAATGATACGTCCTGATGGCATAAGTTTTGCATCATTCGACGAACGAGCACGAAGTTATGGGCTAGTTTGCAAAAAGTCGATACGGGGGATCTCGACGGATACGTGCTGATTTCGCTGTGTACACACAACAAAATCGAGTCCTGTCAGTTTTCACACGTCGCAACATCCATACGTGCCTTTCGATGCATATAGTGCGTGACCACGTCGCCAGGTTTGTCGGGACGCCATATCGGTTAATTTTTCCTAAAATTTTAGTTTAGAAACTAGTTTTTATCCCAACTTTGAAACTCAATTAACAACAGTATAAACAATGAAAAATAATTCTAAAAACTAGGTTTCCATCTCGTTTATGTTGTGAATGAATCTGTTGAAACAGGTTTTCAAAACTGTCGAGGAATCGACGGGATTTTGCCTTCCAAATTAGGGTCTGTGAACAGTTCATCCTCTGTTTATGAACAAATTTTCTCGATGTTGGTATCGATTTCCTGGAAAATTTTGTTATCTCTGTGCACATCTATCTATCATAATTTCAATTGGGTCATATCGGCTTTCTATCGGATCAAACGAAATTGAAAATGATCGTTTATAGGAGGAGTAATCGGGTTACAAAGTTGCATACCTCGCTGCTGATAGCTACGGTTGTAAGGGCGGGTTCCGGCGACCTCCGACGTGCGACAGCCGTTGTTGACGGTGTGCAGTGGCTCGGTGTGTGCGCGAAGGTTGCAGCAAGGTCGGGGTGATCCTCGAGGAGTTGGATGTGGAGAAATTTAGGGTTTCTCAGCCAAATGGCCGCTCAGCTAAATACAAAGGGGTCGGGTTTGTTTGTTTTTTTTTTATTGCTCTAGGCTTAACAGCCCTAGTAACAGTACCTGGGTACTGTTCACTAGGGGATTATAATTCTTTTTTTTCCTTTTTTTCAAAACCCTTAATCATTCTCATAACACCCATAAAATCCTAATAAAATTTTAAATAAATACTAAAAATATAAAATATTTCTAAAACCTTACTAATATATTTTTGCATATATTTTAATAATTATTGCCTACTATTACATAACAATCGACTATGAACACCATACTAATATTAATAATGATAATAAGGTAATAGTAATAATTACTAATAAATTTGTACGAAAATAACTTAGCAAGGTTATAATAATAATTAGGAGAGACTACATATTACTACTAATATATATATATATATATATATATATATATATATATATATATATATATATATATATATATATATATATATATTTCAAACAATTATAAACTTCTAAACTCTAAAATAAAAATTTCATAAATATTAAAAGGTCAAGATAGCCATAATACAATTTCATAATTTAAACAACCAAATATTCTAAATAAAATAAAACTATTAGCACCCACCGCTAACATGCTAGCCAAGGCACTTAGCTGTAGTGGCCGTGCCATATTGTCTAGCCAGTGTGTAACCCAAAACTGGGCATGACTAGGCTAATATTTATATATTTATTAATGAAACAATTAAAAACAAAATATTTATTCATTAAAATATAGAAAAAAATCCTCCAAAATTTTTGGGGGATTACAGTTAGTTAGCCATATCCATGAATTAATTTTGTCATTATTTAAATTCACGATTTTCTAATGCATGTTTGCATTGAACGCCGTTTCTTTGCCTCGTCCAGTGACTTGATCGTATTCATTACCGATATACCCACGTGACCTTCTCACCCCCTACTAATTCTTAATTTCGAGGACAAAATTTTTTTAAGTTGGGTAGGATGTGAAACTCCTAAATTTCTACTATTTTTTGGTACTGATTTTTTTTGTATTGTACGTCTCGTAGTTGTATTGTACGTCGTGAAATTTTATTTTTCGTGATTGCTCGACGAGTGCGAATATGTGCGAGCGTACAAATTTTTTTGAAAAATATTTTTCTATTTTTGTAGTTTCAAAATATTATAATAATAATAATTTTTAGCTATTGTACCAAAATTTCCAAGTTTATGATTTTATTCATGAAAAGCCTTCCATTTATACAGTTATAATAATAAATAATTTCTTATAAAATTATATACTAGAAAAGTATATTTATGTAAATATTATTGTGCATACATATATTTTTGTAATTATTTATTAGTTTATTTTTAAATATAATGTAATTTTTAAAATTATTATTATTAGTGTTTTTGAAAAACATATTTTAAAATTATTGTGGCAATTTAAAATCTTGATTGATTTTATGGATTTATTTAAATAGTTAAATTAATATCTATATTTGAAAGTTAATTTATCTTATTTGATTTTAAACTAAAGATGGAATTTAATTATATTTAAATTGGATTTAGATTTAGATTTGATTGGTTTTAAATTAATTAGTAGCAAATTATCTATTAAAGATTTAAATTTTCCTACAACCCTATCCAACTGGGAATTCCCACCTCCTATATAAGGAGAGGTACTCATCCATAAATTTCTACCATCCACAAAATTCTCCACCACCCACATCATTGCGTGCATCGTGTCTGCGTCTCCATCTTTTTCACTATTTCCTCCGTTACAATTACATTGTCACCATCTTCGTGTCCACACACGGACACGTTATCCTTCAACCCCGACATAATACACATCGCTAATTTCGATCTCCAAAACCCTAACCCAAATCCCAAATCAGCCTTGCCAGAATAAAGTCGGCCATCGACCACATCGGCCTTTCCCTATTCACGCCAAACCCAGCCCTGTCCCCTCCGTCTCTGTCACCTGACTTCAGCCACCCCAACCCATCCACGTTGTACCAAACCCGCCACCACCCATCTCCGCCGTAACTCCTCTGCGTGCCACCCTATCTCCACCTGCTGATCCCGACCTCCCCTCCAGCCTCAACCGTACCAAGCCCCGCTTGTGCTCCTTCCCTAAGATTACGGTCACCGTCACCACTGTAGCCACCACCGACAACCTAACACCACAACCACCATCGTCATCGCTACCGTACTCCTCCTTCAGTCCGCCACCTCCATCTACCCGATCAGATCCCAACACCACCGACTACCGCGTCATCATCGTCGTCACCCGGACACCGCAACCACCACCGCCATTAACACAACCACCCCCGCCGTCTCCTAAAAAAATTTGACCATCGCCACCAAAACCACCACACAGTAGAGAAGGGGGAAGACCTCACCTGAGCCTCTCACCGTGCTTCCTCGCGTCCACCGGAGCTCTCCGTGCCCAGCCGAGCCCGATCCCTCCGACTTCCGTTCGAAACTCGATCGCCGCCACCATACGTCTGCTCTGACGCACCGCCGTCGGCGACAGCGGCTTGTCGTGCCACGCCGTCGCATCGCCCCTTGGCCGACCCTCCGGTACTCCGCCGTGACCTCGGGAGCTGCCACCGCCGATTGCTTGCGCGTGGCCAGTTTCCTCCGTCGAGCGCCAGATCTCGTGAGCTTCGCCTCTTCCGTAGCCGTCGGAGCTCCCCCATCCCGGCATCTTCCTTCCACCGCGCTCCGGCCACCTCGTTGCGAGCGGGCCATCCACCGTACCGCCCCTCCTTAGCAGGCCGCACCCTAGATCCGACGAGCCGCGCGACCCCGCCTCCCTCCTGAAGCGTAAGACCCGTGCCCCGAAGCTGCTGAGCCCCTCCCCTCCGGCATCCCCCCCACCAAGCTCCTCCCGAAAAACCGCGCCGGAGCCGACCGCTGGTAAGACCCTCACTCCTCTCTCTCTCTCCACTCCTTTTCTTCTTCCTTTCTTTTTCTTAAAAGAACAGCAGTTCTATAGTTTTAATAGTTATATGTATTATTAGTTTTATTATTATATTATTATTATTATTATTAATGTTGTTATCAGTACAGTATTTTGCTATAGTTTTATGACATTGTTATTTTTATTATCATTAAAATTAGTAACTTGAAGATTATATATTATCTTATATGTATACAAAGCTATCAATATAATTCCAAATTTTGGGGTTCCTAGCCCTAAAACAATTAATTTAGTTTTATTTATCTAATATAAATTTTTTGACTAGTAAATCATAATTTTCAAATCGCTATACAATAAACATTTTTAAGTATTTCTCTAATTTTTTTACTAATAAAATATGTTTCAAGTAATCTAATAGTATGTATATTATCTTCACAAATTCTTCTCGGTTACTACCAATCATGACTAATCGTGCTTTCACATTTCTCGCGAATTTGGACCCCTACACCTCAAACATGGCTATTGGACATTCATGGCTTGCCAGAGTATCGCACCACATCAGGCGACACACCAGGCAAGATACCTTGCCATAATTTACTGTTTAAATCTGTCTGTATTTTATTTATTGCATATCACTGTGTATTTATTTTCATTTATTTTTGGTACTATACCATTATTACAGTTCCTGACCTAGTGCCTGCTCAGTGATATTAGCTGTATTTGTTATTATCCTTTGATTGCATGTGGACCTAGAGTTAAGGGACTACCAATAGTTTAGTGCATTACATAAACTTTGTCACTGATGTGCCATGAGATGTGTGAGTTGTGAGTAGTATAGCATCCAGACTTGCGTATTGGCTGATCACTGATGCGTATAGAACGTGCGTTAGGTCTAACTGTCAATAGTTGTATGTTAGAAGACTTGACGGTTAGTAGTGTTACATGGTCGTGGATGCGACATGATAGGTGCATTGGGTGGGAAGAACATTACCTGACGTATGGGCTTCTTCGTACTTCCCTGATTACTTGTGCGCTCCTCCGGAGACACAGGCTCTAGGTGCCCTCTGACGTTTTCCAGAGCGTTATGGATGTAGCCCCTTGTACATGATGCCCTCTGACGATCTTCGGATGTTACGAACGTAGGCCCCTGGTGCCCTATATGGGGACTATGCCGATCCTATTTACAGCCAGGGCTCATGCGTCGAAAGGATTATTTTTCAACTGCATCTTCACTTTAGTATGGATAGATTACCTTATTGTTGTCTTGTCACTTACTTTTGTTTATGGCATATTTATATTTAGTATTTATGTGGCATGTTTATTGTATCTTGTTACGTCCCTCTGAGGACCTGGTTATCTCGCCAGGTGTGTCTAGTGATTTCTGTAGGTGCTCTAGCTAAGGCCATGACTTGCGCTCTATTCTTCGAGATATTATTTTGGATCGTCATCTCCTTCGCTCGACCAAATCATTTTCTTTGTGTAATTCTTCCTTATTTAAATTAGTTGGTAGTGGATTTACCTCCGCCAAACGATTGTATACATGACAAATTTAAAGTTGATTTTATGTCATTATTTATCTTTATGCAAAAGATTTAGTACCTTGGTTACTGTATTTTACAGCTTATGTATACATACGACGGTCCATATACTTCGTATGTATACAGCTGGCATGATTACGTTCTAGTCCTTCTATTTTTGGGACTGGGGCGTTACATGTTTTTGTGGTGGCCCATGCAAGTCGAATTTGTCACTTCGGTTACGTAATTGTACCGATGTGAGACTGCATTATAGGATTAGTGTCTAGGAATCTCATCCATAAGCTTGACCTCCTTCCTTGTTTCAAGTTTTAAACTCTCGTTACCATCCTTAATTTGCATCCTGTTTGAACTCTTTCGACCGTAAATTCTTATCTTTCGTGCTTAGTGACAGTTTGGAAGATGACTACACTATTATATGCTCATAGGTCAAACACATGGCTAGGAAGATTAAATTGACAATTAGTGTACATTGAGGTCTTATTCGAGTTATAAAGACTTTAGTAACCTTAAAAATTAGTTAATTCTAAGTTGGGTAGTAGAGATGGAAATAAATTTCATTTAGATACTTCTAGAGGATTGATGGATTCTATAAAGGATTGAGAACAAATTCTTAAATTATGATTTTTGAAATTGTGAAATATTTATGATTTATTAGGATAGAAAATCGATTTGTGAAATATCTTAAAGTATTAAATTGTGACGCATGATGTAAGGTTAAGTTTAAGTTTGGATTGTAATATGCTAAAATTATCTCGAGATTTATTAAAGAGTTTTTGATTTTGTAGACGACGAGAGAAGGTAGAAGTTTAGTTTAAAAGAAAAAGAGAGCTTGAGGTTTTAAATTGATTCTACGATTTACGATTTATAAGTTTATTTAATTTTGAGCTTGAAGAGAAATGGTAAAAAAAATTGTTTAAAATATTTTGAAAGATATGAAAATCGACTTTGAGGAAAAATTCAAAAATTTCAAATTTCTCATATGATCTATGATTATAAAGTTATTTCGAGTTTAAGGCCTTGATTATAGATATTTAAAATTTTGGAGAAGAAGAAGAAGAAGGGTATATTCAATTTGTGATATACAAGGATTAATTCGAGATTGATTAAAGATTTTGATTTTGATTAAACTTGACAGCCTAAGAGGATTAAAATTTTGGTGGAGTATCTTGGACTTTTATTGAGAAACTTTTGAGGAACTTGAAATTTTAGATCGGATCATATTGATAGAGGACCAAGAATCAGGAAAGGTCACCCTAATGAGATAGAAGTAATCCACAATAAGTTGTTATACCACCTATGATTATATGACATATACACAAGTATAGTTAGTCATCGACCAAACTGTATAACTATATCTTTATCTTAACCCACTCGACCTTCCCTCAAATCTGGATCTTTTAATTGTGACTTTCTAACCATTTGAAACTTGAGAAATAATTGGATTGCTCCTTGATCATACCCCATCAAGTGGCTATCATATCTCTAGAAACTGTATTCCTAACTTATTTTACCTTACTAGAATCCAAATTATCTTTATTTCATGCTTTAACTTGGTCATTTATTTTGTGCGATAATCATTATCTTATGGAATTCCACTTTCTATTTTAAATTCTTTTGTGTCATTTACCATGACTTGGAAATCTGGAGCACAACACTAGGCATTTCCATCCAATAAATTCCATATGCAAGACCAGACGAGCCCACCCTCATGTAGGTATATCATGTCCCACTAAAACACACCTCTTGTACTCTATTTTCTTGACACGACTTTCGGGTCATAAAGACTAAACTACAACCCTTACCATGATACCAAAATACTTTCTGCCTTCAATTAGGGTCCAACATTGACTCAAATCTTTTGACCGATATATGATTGTGTTCTACTTGATTCCTTAAATGCTTAACTTTGTGCCTTATCCATTGTCCCATCACACCACTAGTTTAACTTGTTGGGTAGAGTACTCACAACCTAACAAGCCCTTGCCCTTGTGACCCATATGGATAAGCTTACATAGATTGTAGAATTTGCAGGACTCTAACCCATTTAACCAACCAAGTCATAGATAAGGAAACACTAGAGCCACTGCATAGGTACGAACTTCGGAAAGACTCAATTTTAAAGGATCTTGGACTATTTAATTTCCTTCATCATCCATTGCTTATATTTTGACTATCTTATGTTTCTTTATTAGTCTAGTTTTGCAAGCTTACTCTTTATCGAGCTTGTTCGTGACATATGTTTATTGTGGGCGCCAACTAATACATTGTCTAATCAGAATCGACGTATTATGGTCTGATCAACCATAGTGCACTTTGGTTCACTTTTTGTTCTACGTGGATGGAGACATAGTTAAACTTGGCCTCTAGAATCCCATCCACGGCTGCCTCGAAAATTCTTTTGAATTATTCGGTCGCCTTTAAACCACGTATACGTATTCGATAACGCCTCCTTCGAACTCTATTTTGCTTTCGCCCTTCATCCGTTTTAGAAAGACGAAAGCGCTAGTATTTAAAATTTTCTCTCGCTATCCTATCACCTATGACCATTATCACTTGATGTTGCTATATCTTCATCTTAAACTACTCGTCCTTTATCCCGTCCTATATTTACTATCCTGACCTTCTAATCGCTTAATTTAGGCGTGCACCTAATCACTCTCTTAATCGTGCCCCCAACCTACTCTCAAGGAACCATGTCTTTAAGTTCTCAAAATTATTTCTCTTGATACCGTACTATTACTTATCGCACGTTAACTTGATTAAATGTTAACCACAATCATTTTCCTTCTGGCGTTAGTTAGCCATATCCATGAATTATTTTTGTCATTATTTGAAATCGCAATTTTCTAATACATGTTTGCATTGAACGTCGTTTCTTTGCCTCGTCCAGTGACTTGATCGTATTCATTACCGATATACCCACGTGACCTTCTCACCCCCTACTAATTCTTAATTTCGAAGACAAAATTCTTTTAAGTTGGGTAGGATGCAAAACCCCTAAATTTTTACTATTTTTGGTACTGATTTTATTTTTGTATTGTACGTCGCGTAGTTGTATTGTACGTCGTGCACGAAATTTTATTTTTCGTGATTGCTCGACGAGTGCGAATATGTGCGAGCGTACATATTTTTTTGAAAAATATTTTTCTATTTTTATAGTTTCAAAATAATATAATAGTAATAATTTTTAGCTATCGTACCAAAATTTTCAAGTTTATGATTTTATTTATGAAAAGCCTTTCATTATAAATTTTCAAGTTTATAATTTTTAGCTATCGTACTAGAAAAGTATATTTATGTAAATATTATTTGTACATACAATATATTTTGTAATTATTTATTAGTTTATTTTTAAATAATAATGTAATTTTTGAAAGTATTATTATTAGTATTTTTGAAAAACATATTTTGAAATTATTGTGTCAATTTAAAATCTTGATTTGATTTTATGGATTTATTTAAATAGTTAAATTAATATTTATATTTGAAAGTTTATTTATCTTATTTGATTTTAAACTGAAAGATGGAATTTAATTAGATTTAGATTGGATTTGGATTTGGATTTGATTGGTTTTAAATTAATTAGTAGCAAATTATCTATTAAAGATTTGAATTTTTCTACAACCCTATCCAACTGGGAATTTCCACCTCCTATATAAGGAGAGGTACTCATCTATAAATTTCTATCATCAACAAAATTCTCCACCACCCACATCATTGCGTGCATCGTGTCTGTGTCTCCATCTTTTTCACTATCTTCCTCTGTTACAATTACATTGTCACCATCTTCGTGTCCACACATGGACACGTCATCCTCCGACTCCGACACAATATAAATTGCTAATTCCGATCTCCAAAACCCTAACCCAAATCCCAAATCAGCCTTGCCACAATAAAGTCGGCCATCGACCACATCGGCCTTTCCCATTTCACGCCAAACCCAGCCCTGTCCCCTCCGTCTCCGTCACCTGACTTCAGCCACCCCAACCCATCCATGCTGTACCAAACTCGCCACCACCCATCTCCGCCGCAACTCCTCTGTGCCACCCTATCTCCACTTGCTGATCCCGACCTCCCCTCCAACCTCAACCGCACCAAGCCCCGCCTGTGCTCCTTCCCTAAGATCAGGTCACCGACATCGCCGTAGCCACCACCGGCAACCCTACCACCGCAACCACCATCGTCATCGCTACCGTACTCCTCCTTCAGTCCGCCACCTCCATCTACCCGATCAGATCCCAACACCACCGACACCACCGACACCACCACGTTATCAACACCGTCACCCGGACACCGCAACCACCACCGCCATTAACACAACCACCCCCACCGTCTCCCCAAAAAATTCGGCCATCGCCGCCAAAACTACCACACAGTAGAGAAAGGGGGGGGAAGACCTCACCTGAGCCCTCTACCGTGCTTCCTCCGCGTCCACCGAAGCTCTCTGTGTCCAGCAGAGCCCATCCCTCCGAATTCTTGCTCGAAACTCGATCGTCGCCACCATACTTCTGCTCAGACACAGCGCCGTCGACGACAGCGGCTTGCCGCTCCACGCAGCTGCGTCGCCCCTTGGCCGTGACCCTCTGGTACTCTGCCATGACCTCAGGAGCTACCACCGCCGATTGCTTGCGTGTGGCCGGTTTCCTCTGTCGAGCGCCAGATCCCGCGAGCTCCGTCTCTTCCATAGCCGCCGGAGCTCACCCAGCCCGGCATCCTCCTTCCACCGCTCTTCGGCCACCTCGTCGCGAGCGGGCCATCCACCGCGCCGTCCCTCCTTAGCAGGCCGCACCCTAGATCCCGCGAGCCGTGCGACCCCGTCTCCCTCCTGGAGCGTAAGACCCGTGCCCCGAAGCTGCTGAGCCCCTCCCCTCCTGCAGCTCCTCACGGAACCCGCGTCGGAGCCGCCCGCTGGTAAGACCTCACTCCCTCTCTCTCTCTCCACTCCTTTCCTTCTTCCTTTCTTTTTCTTAAAAGAACAGCAGTTCTATAGTTTTAATGGTTATTTGTATTATTAGTTTTATTATTATTATTAGTACTATTATTATTATTATTTTATTAGTATTAATTAATATTAATATTAATATTAATATTAATATTAATATTAATATTAATATAAATTAATATTAATATTATAATAATAATAATATTATTATTATTAAATGCTGTTATCAGTACAGTATTTTGCTATAGTTTTATGACATTGTTATTTTTATTATCATTAAATTATTAATTTGAAGATTATATATTATCTTATATGTATACAAAGCTATCTATATGATTCCAAATTTTGGGGTTCCTAGCCCTAAAACAATTAATTTAGTTTTATTTATCTAATATAAAATTTTTGACTAGTAAATCATAATTTCCAAATTGCTATACAATAAACATTTTTAAGTATTTCTCTAAATTTTTTACTAATAAAATATGTTTCATGTAATCTAATAGTATGTGTATTTATCTTCACAAATTCTTCTCGGTTACTACCAATCATGACTAATCGAGCTTTCACATTCCTCGCAGATTTGGACCCCTACACCTCAAACATGGCTATTGGACATTCATGGCTTGCCAGAGTATCGCACCACATCAGGCGACACACCAGGCAAGATACCTTACCATAATTTACTGTTTATAATATGTCTGCATTTTATTTATTGCATATCACTGTGTATTTATTTTCATTTCTTTTAACTATACCATTATTACAGTTCCTGACCTAGTGCCTGCTCAGTGATATTAGCTGTATTTTGTTATTATCCTTTGATTGCATGTGGACCTAGAGTTAAGGGACTACCACTAGTTTAGTGCATTACATAAACTTTGACACTGATATGCCACGAGATGTGTGAGTTGTGAGTAGCATATAGCATCCGAACTTGCGTGTTGGCTTATCACTGATGTGTATAGGACGTGTGTTAGGTCTAACTGTCAATAGTTGTATGTTAGAAGACTTAACGGTTAGTAGTGTTACATGGTCGTGGATGCGACATGATAGGTGCATTGGGTGGGGAGAACATTACTTGACGTATGGGCTTCTTTGCACTTCCCTGATTACCTGTGCGCTCCTCCGGAGATGCAGGCTCCAGGTGCCCTCTGACGTTTTCCAGAGTGTTATGGACGTAGCCCCTTGTAAATGATGCCCTCTGACGAGCTTCGGACGTTGCGAACGTAGGCCCCTGGTGCTCTATATGGGGACTATGTCGATCCCATTTACAGCCAGGGCTCATGCGTCGAAAGGATTGTTTCTCAACTGCATCTTCACTTTAGTATAGATAGATTACCTTATTGTTGTCTTGTCACTTACTTTTGTTTGTGGCATATTTTATATTCAGTATTTATGTGGCATATTTATTGTATCTTGTTACATCCCTCTGAGGACCTGGTTATCTCCAGGCGTGTCTTGTGATTTCTGCAGGTGCTCTAGCTAAGGCCATGACTTGTGCTCTATTCTTCGAGATGTTGTTTTTGGATCATCATTTCCTTCGCTCGACCAAATCATTTTCTTTGTGTAATTCTTTCTTATTTATATTAGTTGGTAGTAGATTTGTCTCCGCCCACGATTGTATACATGACAAATTCAAAGTTGATTTTATGTCATTATTTATCTTTGTGGATGAGATTTAGTGCCTTGGTTACTGTATTTTACAGCTTTTGTATACATACGACGGTCTATATACTTCGTATGTATACAGCTGGCATGATTACGTTCTAGTCCTTCTATTTTTGGGACTGGGGCATTACAATGGATGCATGTACGAAGAAAAAACAGAATAAACAAGTGTTTAGAGAGATTTACCTATTGAGTGTTAAAACTCAATGAAATAAGCCTCCAAACAAGTCGATTTTCGATTCCCTCCGGTCAAATGCCTCCGATCCCTCGCTAGTAAGTATCCAGTAGGTTCCTCTCTCCCAACGGTTGCAACGCACTTCGTTTGGAAGCATTTGGGTGAGAAGCGAGAGAATGGGGCCCTTGGAAGAGAAGGAAAAAACTAGGGTTTGAATTTGTTAGACAACTAGGTTTTCTACACAATGAGAAGGGGGCTGCTGTTGTGGCCGGCCAAGCATGGGGGATATTAGGGTTAGGGTTTGGTCATGTGCTAACACTCCTCAAGTTGTTAAAAGGCCCATTGACAAGAAGGCTAAAAGGCTTTATGAAAAATAGCTTAAAAAATGAATTAAAAGTTTCATAAATTGGACAATGGCTCTAAAATGAAATCTAAATGGCCAAAAATTTCTAATCACATGGTTAGTCTTCTACTCAGGGTTGACTAAGGTTATACCACCTTCTACTACCCGAAACATCAATCAAAGCTACACAATAATCAATTTAATTAATAAATTAATAAAAAAATAATACACAATGACTAAAATATCCCTAATTAGAAAAAGTGAGTGTGACAAATCTACCCTCCTTAAAATAATTTCGTCCTCGAAATTAAAGACAAAACTGAATAGATGAGAAGCATAGAAAAATCATACCTCAAGGCTGAAAAAGATAAGGGTATTGCTCGCGCATCTCATCCTCCCTTTCCCAAGTAGACTCACTTGGAGAGTGATGCCTCCAATCTACTTAAGAAACATAAAAAATATGGAGTTCATGCGGATTACAAATTTTCGCATAGGTACTTCGGGCCAAACAGGTCTGCGAAGGAAAGCAGCATAACTTTCAAAGACATATGCGGCCCATCGACGAACAGCTGTAGAAGGAAAATATGCGACCAAAGAAGAGCAGTTCGACTGATAAAGCTGACAAGTCCTGCAAAACATGACAGTTTTGACACTTCGACAAGAAAGATAAGACGTGAGATGTCGCCCCAAAACAGGGTTCGTATGCCTCCATCGGCCAAAAGAGCGTCATCCAAGCCGCATGAACATCATGCGGCCCTTATACGGCCCCAAAGTTTCCAAACTTCATGTAACTATGATCCGAGCCACATGAGTCTCATGCGACCCACATGATCGAAGACTGAGAACACCATACACAACGGGACACGTGGCAATATGACCAATTCCTTAACTATCTAGATTTGCTGCAACAAAATCCCAATAAACCGACAATGGCAGCCCAAGAGCGGGTCTTCGCGTGCTAATCAGCCACGTTGTCGCAAGCCGTCTATGCGGCTCAAAATCTATCATATATAAATAGCAGGGTGCTACACCCCTGCAAAAGGCTGGCAACCTTTAAGAAAAAAAACAATATCTTCACGAGTAGAGACTGCATCAGATAGTCCACGGAGTAAGGCAGAGTTGATAGCACTTTTCGAGCCTCCACCATCACCCCCCAGAATCAAAAATAAACAATTGTACTTAGATTGTTTCCTAGGCTTTCTTTCTAGGCCCTTCTTTGTACAAGCAAGTTTGCAATCAATTCCAGTGTTCTATACCTGTTGTTGATTTTTATGGCAAATACGATGGCGACTCCGCTGGGGACATCTTCTCTTCCGATGAGAAGTTGGTGATGTAATCTGACGCATCCAAGCTCGGCTCTACACAGCAGATGCTTGTGGTCCGCTTCGACCAACAAGCCTTCGAAGAATTGCTCTTTGAAGAGAGCGCCAGCCCGTCTCAGAAGCGAGCCAACCCGAAGAGGACTCGCAAGGCGTCGGTGCACAAAACTGTTGCCCCCGACCAAGTTCTCGAAGAAGCTCCTTCTGCAGCCAAAGACGGTGACCAGAACTCTCCTATGGCTCTGTTTCCAACCGCAGAGGACACTACTGTCCCCAAATCCAGCAGAAGAAAATACTATAATGCTGAGTTTTTGGAGGCACAAGGGAACTCCATGCGGACAAAGGGGAGGCCGCAGAGAGGAGATGGGCAGTCTGCCCATGCAATAACCAACTCTGGCTGCAGGCAGACAACTCATGCGGTAGCCAACTCTTGCAGCAGAAAGATGATCCATGCGGCAACCAGCTCTAGCCGCAAGAAGATGGGCTGTGCGATGACCAATCCTGCCCACAGACAGGACGTCTCATGCGGCCTTGTCAGAAGCTCTATATTCGACCGCCTCTCATGCAGGCCCGACGCCATGCGGCCTACTGAGATGCGGAATGTATTAATCTGGACTCTTTTTACTATGCACCTTTGGGTGCTAAGTCAAAAAAGTCTAGGGCAGTGCGGGCACAACCAGCCCAGTCAACTTTTCAAGTTGCTGACTGTCAGTGGGCCCCTTAACTGTTACACGGGCTCCTGACAAAAGTTGTACAAAACCACCCGCGTCCAGTCCCCAGGACTAACGGACAGGGTGGGTCTTCAAAGCCTCCCTCTAAAGATCCAGAGCAAGTGCTTTTACTAGCCACGGATCAGGGAGCAAACATGATGCCTAAGCACTCGTGCGCTCGGGATTTCGAGTTCACAAGTTTGGTACAATGGCAGAGAAGCTTCCTACCGACTTACGTAACGTGATTACTCTACAACGGCAACGTCAGTATGCAATGAGTCCCCCTCGGGGCATCGTTGTACCCAAGTCATCATCAACTGATGTTGCAACAAATCAGAAGCACCTGAAGATCAGTAGTCAGTCTTCTAGCGATTACAGCAGCCCACCTGTCCGACAGGTGCAAATTCCAGGAGGTGAAGAGTTTTCTTTGCCTCCTATAATTCAACTCAAAAGGTTCGCCCTGGCAAGGGAGGAAAGAAGACAGGCTCTTCTAGCCCGGCTATCTCGTCCAGTATTGCAAGGAGACCCTCATCTGGGGGGTTCCCATCAACCATAGGGGGTCTACTTAGGCACTCGATCTAAGAAGAAGCTTTCGGCACTCGGGGGTGCACCTTCGTCCTCCTTGAGAGTAGATAAAGCTGGGGGTAGCAGCCCCCTCAATATATGCGATAACCCGGTGTACCAAGAGCACACGCAGGGGGTAGAGATCCACCAGAACTCTATAACATAATCAGATTTTTCTGAGGGCCACCTCCCTCACCAAAACGATGCGGCTTCCTGCACTGGGGGTAGCACCCCTTCTGAGTCCGAAGGAAGATGATATTCCGACATTTCTGACGATTTCTATATACAAGGGTACGGCACCGAGAGTACCTCTGCCACAATCCCTTCCACCTCTACCACGTGAGAACAGTCTTTATGAATGACGACGATCATGAAGCACCTTCCGACCGACAACGGTTAGAAGTGCTCGAAGCCATGCTCATGTCCTTAGTCAAGTCAGTGGACGAGATCAAAGCCGCCTTGCCAGCGAGGATGCCCGAACAAACAAGAATGGGACCCGTAGTCAATGCGGACTCCAACATGACCGCCCTCATTTGGGTGATGATCCTAAGCACCATCCATTCCTTCAGCTGCAGATGAAGCCAAGGAGGCAAGGAGGGAAGTCCAGAAGCTTCGAGCAATGTTTAATGCCCAAGACTCCTCTTGGGATCTCAGAATATGGCAGCCATATCCTGTCGCATGGGGACGTACCTTTTCTACCACGGTACAAGCCATTCCATATTGATTCTTATGATGGGAAGACCTCTGCTAGTTGGTAAATGACTTACTTTGAAGTCACCACCGACCACTTGCCGTATAGTGATGCCATCCTCACATGATTATTCATCAGAGCATTAGAGGGGATCACGTTCGACTAGTACCGCAACCTCTCCGACAACTGTATCCATTATTTCGACGGCTTCAAGCACATATTTTGGAGAGATTCTATGAGGTGGGGCATGATGTGACAATGTCATCTCTCATGGACGTCGTTCAGAAGAGAGGGAGCTGATAAGAAACTATATCGAGCGGTTCTGCCAAACCGCGATGAGATTGCCCAAGGAAATCCCGAGAGCTCCTTGATTAAAATCTGTCAGAAGAAGCTGCTCCCTACAATTAGCCTATGGTTGGGAGACGATCAGTTTAGGGATTGGACGGCCTTCATCATAAGTACTACCAATGCAGAGGCAAAATTGAAGAAGGCTCGCTAGTTGGGATTACACATCCCAGATGGAAAAGATAAGGGCAGACGTCCTGGGTCCACCGCCAGTAACAACAACAATGGCGCCACCACCAACCGGGACAATAAGGACAAGCAGGCCATGGTCACTGATGTGACTCAGAAGCCTGAACAAAAACAGGCGAAAGGTCAGTGGCCCAAGATCAATTACTCATTCGAAGATAGTCATGTCAAACCTATCTTCGATATGCTCTTGCAAGGGGTAGGATAGCTCCCGCCACCAAGGTCGAGCCTCGAGCAGCAGAAATGGAGGACCCAAAGTACTGTTACTTCCACCGCTATGTCAATTATGCCACCCAGGATTGCTTCCAATTGAAGCGGTACATTCAGAGTCTTATTGAATCCAAAGCTCTGTCAATAGACTTTAAAGAAGTTACTCTGGCAGCGAATATGGTGTCTATTTTTCGGCGACTTCCCTCCAACAAACACTCCAAACGGGGTAATACCTGTCCCCTGGGCAACGATGGAGGTTACTAATCTTCCACCCCCCGGAGCCAGACATTTGGATTGGTACCCCTCACCACATCGCGAGAAGAGATCATGTGGGTGCATCCAGACTTGGTGCCCGAAGTTACCCAGGGGGTGTCATCTCCTACCAACAAGAAGAAGCGCAGGAAGTCTAGAGCCTGCCATACAATTTCAGCTGAAGTTGAAGAAGCTGCAGATGTTGTTACCCGGTCTGGAGCACAAGTCTAGCCTGCACGGGATAGTCCAGCCGAAGATCCTCAGCTAGCAACGTTACCTCCCTTGATGTTCCAAGGCCATTCAGCCTCCGTTGGTGGATAAGTCCAAGACAAGGGAGACCCGCTTCGATAGGCCACTCTGTAGTGATATACCTCAGGGACTGGAGAGACCTTACAACTTTGATATATTAGCACAATTGGCTAATACGCTGGCAAAGTTGTCGCTATAAGAGCTCCTAAGGCTCTTCAAGGATCTTCGTGTCGTATTAAGTGAAGCACTCCAGAATGCTGATGCCAACTTAGCTCAGGTCAAGCCTCCAGGGGAAGACCCGCCAGCAGATTACAGGACGACGGTAGCACAGATGCAATGCCCAATATCGTATTTACTCCGCAGGACATGTTGATTAAGACCAACTTACATGATCGCCCCTTGTACTACACTGGATACATAGGCGACATCAAGGTGGATAGGATGCATATCGGCCCGGGATTGTCAATAAGCATCATCCGAAAAGCCTGCTCCAACTTCTTGGCATCCCTATGCACCAGCTAGAAGCAACCAACACTACCATTAGCGGTTTTAACTCAGGAAGAAGCTACCTGTCATGCCCCAGAACCAGAATATGGCAAGTTGGGACGGACCAGGCCAGCTACGTATACCAAAGTACTCCAAAATAACGTATAAGCTGTATAGATGGGGGTTACTACTACAAGCCAACAGTCGATCCTAGGTCAAGCAATCCTAGGTATCTCAAACACAGACAGTAAACAATATACAAGAATTAAGATCAACTGGAATATAAAAGTAAAGCATCTCAAACTATCATATATCAATGATCATGTAGCTAGTAATACAGAGTGATGACTAGCAAGAGTAATAGTCATAATGATAAGCTCTAGCTGTAGTCTAGAATACGCAAATCATGTTCTGACCCGTAGGCTAAATGTCAAATCCAAAACATGAGCTAACACGTGCTCGGAGGCTAAACGCCACAAAAGAATAATGTACATAACTAGTGGAAGAATGAAATAGAAAATCTAATAAGGTACTCTGGTGCTCTGGGTAATCACCAACGAGTGGAAGGTACGAAGATCCTCCGGGCTCCTCTATCAGATTTGGCCAAACAAAACCAGTGGGGTCAGATCCCCAATAGCAAGTACCACAAAGGAAGCCAAACTATGAACTAAAACCAGCATGCAAATCATAGCAACGAATAGAGACAAAATAAGTAAAAACAAATCGAGACTCGTGCGCTACCAATGCACTTATCCGAGAATAGGAAAGACAATAAGTAAAGCAACATGTAGCATAAAGTAAAGGACATGTGGCATAATGTAAACTGTGTACATGTAAGAAAAGGAAGCATGTGAACATGAAAGATAAACTAGACATGTGAGCATGTTAAGTAGACGGACATGTGAGCATGTTATGTAACTGGAGCATGTGAGCATGTTAAGTAACTGGAACATGTAAGATAACTGGAACATGTAAGCATATGGTGAAGCCGAGCATGTAGTTGGAAGAATAGCAGGTAAGGACAGGAAGCTAAGTACTATAATAAGATAAACTGGAGCAAGACTAGACTAGACAAGAATGGACTCCATCCATCAATCACGGCCAAGCAATGAATACGGCTTGATACTTTAGCTAACTAGGGTTGTCACAATCCTAATTACTAAAAAATGCAAGTCTGAGAATTCCAAGTCCTAGCACCTGCCGCTACTACCTGAATGGTCCAAGCCAAAAAGAAAATAAGTTATAGCAGACACACTGCAGTAAGATACATGTGTCCTAAAGAGGTGTCCCACTCGACGGTGTGCTGGAAGAGTGCTCATCATGACAGATAGCTCCAAATCCCAAGGATATATATATAAGCCAAGACCAAAGGGGCAATAGGTAACTGGAAAATTCTTAATGATCTAAGTAATCAAGCTAGTTGTTTAGTCCGTAACATTTTCTTGTTGTATTTCGGGTGTGGCATTCCGCAGAATCCATCCTAGACATGAGACATACAAGACTGGACAAGACAAGCAAGATTGTGCACTACAACAAGCCACAACAAGACATGACAATATCAAGACAAGAGTGCGCTACGACGAGCCACTATCAAGGAGCAAGACATGTACTGGAATCAAGAGTGCGCCATGACAGGCCACTATCATATAAGCAAAGAAAGACATGTACAAGAGTGCACCACGACGGGTCACTATCTAGTAAGCAAAGAAGACATATAAGAAGAGTGCACCACGACGAACCACTATCATGTAAGAAAGGAAGGCATGTAACAATTATCATAGCTTGTAAGAAAGAATCTATCAAAAAGACATATCATGGCATGTGGGAAACAATAATTAAAGCTAAGTACTTTTCATAGAAAAATGATTGAACATGCGCAGTGTCAAGTGTATATAGGGTGTACAATCATTCTCTAACTATTCAAGATCATCTAATCATGTTAAGAAATTATTACAATCGAAGAAAATATCAGAAAACGGACAAAAACGGGCAGAAACGGGCAAAAACAGACAAAAACAGCCTAACCGGATTTTCCAAAGGATTTTCTGAAGTGTCACAGCAAGTTTTGTGGTGCAAGTTCGAAATTTTCGACTGAATTCTGCGGATTTCCGATAGATTTTCCGAACCGTCACAGAAAGTTGATTTTTGAAAACTCAAAACTTGTTTCGGCCATAAAAACTTCGTTTTAAATCGAAATTCGGATTTTCAAAAGTCAAAATCACATGAAATGTAATTACCTACAACATGGGAGTATTAGTTTTCACAAATTTAAAGATTTGATAGATCAATACCTTAAAATACTCCTAAAAATAGGTTTTTGGGGTACCGAAACGGGATCCGATTGCCACCAAACTCAAAATCCATGATATACAAACTAGGTGAGGGCCTCATTATGTATAGTGATCAAGATCCATGATGGTAACACTAGTATCACTCTTGATAACGAGTTTTCTACTAAGTCAATATTAGGTTTTAACAGAAAATCAAAACCTTGCTTAAACAAATTTTAGAAACATGCATATAGGCGAGAATCATAAGGAAAAAATATTTAACAAAATGAGTTTAAGGCAATTCTAAGCATTAACACCAAGGAAAACAAAAATAACAACCAATAATATGGTTCATATGGATTTGGCAAGATGTACTAGCCTAGGTTAAGCTCCAAGCCTAATCTTCTACTCCTCCTCCTAGGGGGTTAGACACCACACTCAAGGCCTCAAGGCCAAGCTCTTGGCCAGCTCCAAGGGGGAGAGAGGGAAGAAGAAATAAGAGAGAGTGAAGAGAATGAAAAGAGAGGAGAGAGAACTGAAATGGTATATAGAAGGGGGAATTAATCTTAGCCGTCGGATGGTGATCCATGTGAAGATCTAAGTCAATCATGGCCATTCAAACAAAACCAAATATCCATTGGGTAATATGGTGCATCTACACTATTCACAAAAATACCTAAATATTATTCATCAAAATATCCAAAACACTATTCACGAAAATATCTGAAATAAAAATATATAAAATGTGGAAAATTTGTCTGGACGGTATGCCGTCGGTATACTCCGGTATACTGGCGGTATGTCGGCTAAGGAGAAAATCTATAAGTTAGGAAATTTTTTTTAAAGCATTACGAAAATCAAGAAATACGAAATACACTACAAAATACGTATTCGTATATAAATACCGATACTGTAAGACGAGTCTCACAACTCTCCACAACATAAAAATAAATTCCGTCCTCGAATTTCCTAAATCTAGTCAAGCGTGAAAACCAAACCAAAGAGCTGAAAATCATGTCAATCAAAACAAAGCATGACATGTTGGTAAGATAAAGACAACAGTAATATAAGTAAATGCATAAGCAGTAACACAACTACAATCAAGAAGGGATGGAGGCATATAAATAAATATGTCTCCTGAGTCAGTTGAGTAGGAGCGGGCCTACGCTTACTCCACAACTTAGATAAAAGTCAATTCTCAAAATAAGCCGGTACCATTGACTTAATCCAAGACATGACTCTACCCAGGACGTATCTTCGTAGTTGATACCAATGAAGTTATCACATGCCTCGACTACGAAGACAGAAGAGTTGGGGACAAGAAAACTCGCCAAATATGCGTAACCCAAGAGAATAAATAAAGGTGGAAGAAGAATAGGACAATACCTACAACATAATCGCCCTCGGCCAAAATCTACTCTAACATACCAAACTCTGCCTGTCCACGTCTCGGAACTTCTGCTCTGACCTGCTGCTGCTGAACCGGTACATGAGCCATATATTGCTGGACTGTCGGGGTAGCTGGTGAAGCTAGACTCTGACAGGACTGACCCTGCTGGCTGATCAGGCTGAACTGACATCTCTGCCCTCGGGTAAACTCTGAACTCTGCCCCTGAATGCTGAGACTGATCCTCCATAACTGGCCTAATAGAAGATTGCTAACTGCTATGGCAAACCCAAACAAGATGATCGGAAGGATTAAGAACAGTGCCCTTGAAAGTTAAAAGACACAAAGATTAAATCGAGAGAACGGGAAGGATCAACGATTAAGGCAGATATCAGGTTAAAGGATCAGAGATACAGAATAACAAAGGATATCAATAAAGGATAATTGTGACTGAGATATCTAAACATCAGTAACCCCCACATATCTGATAAATCAGACCTGCATGGGCCACCACTAAAACCTATGTCACGCCCCAGAACCAGAATACTGGCAAGCAGGGACGGACCAGGCCAGCTACGTATACCAAAGTACTCCAAAATAACATATAAGCTGTATAGATGGGGGTTACTACTACAAGCCAACAGTCGATCCTAGGTCAAGCAATCCTAGGTATCTCACCACCGGCAGTAAACAATGTACAATAAGTAAGATCAACTGGAATATAAAATAGTAAAGCGTCCCAAACTATCATATATCAATGATCATGAAGCTAGTATACAGAGTGAAGACTAGCAAGAGTAATAGTCATACATGATAAGCTCTAGCTATAGTCTAGAATACGCAAATTATGTTCTGGCCCGTAGGCTAAATGTCAAATCTAAAACACGAGCTAAACACGTGCTCGGAGGCTAAACGCCACAAAAGAAAATGTACATAACTAGTAGGAGAATGAAATAGAAAATCCACTAAGGTACTCTAGTGCTATGGGTATCACCAACGAGTGGAAGGTACGGAAGATCCTCGGGCTCCTCTATCAGATCTGGCCAAACAAAACTAGTAGGGTCAGACCCCCAATAGCAAGTACCACAAAAGAAGCCAAACTATGAACTAAAACCAGCATGCAAATCATAACAACGGATAGAGACAGAAATAAGTAAAAAAATCGAGACTCGTGCGCTACCAATGCACTTATCCCGAGAATAGAAAAGAAATAAGTAAAGCAACATGTAGCATAAAGTAAAGGACATGTGGCATAATGTAAACTGTGTACATGTAAGAAAATGAAGCATATGAACATGAAAGATAAACTAGACATGTGAGCATGTTAAGTAGACAGAACATGTGAGCATGTTATGTAACTGGAGCATGTGAGCATGTTAAGTACTGAACATGTAAGATAACTGGAACATGTAAGATAACTGGAACATGTAAGCATATGGTGAAGCCGAGCATGTAGTTGGAAGAATAGCATGTAAGGAATGACAAGAAGCTAAGTACTACAATAAGATAAACTGGAGCAAGACTAGACTAGACAAGAATGGACTCCATCCATCAATCACGGCCAAGCAATGATTACGGCTTGATAGTTTAGCTAACTAGGGTTATCACAATCCTAATTACTAACAAATGCAAGTCTGAGAATTCCAAGTCCAGCACCTGCCTGCTACTACCTGAATGGTCCAAGCCAAAAGAAAATAGTATAGCAGACACACTGCAGTAAGATACATGTGTCCTAAAGAGTGCCCACTCGACGGTGTGCTGGAAGAGTGCTCATCATGACAGATAGCTCCAAATCCTAAGGATATATATATAATGTCAAGACCAAAGGGGCAACAGGTAACTGGAAAATTCTCAATGATCTAAGTAATCAAGCTAGTAGTTTAGTCCTTAACATTTTCTTGTTGGATTCCGGGTGTGGCATTCCGCAAAATCCATCCTAGACATGAGACATGCAAGACTGGAGAAGACAAGCAAGATGTGCACTACAACAAGCCACAACAAGATATGACAATATCAAGACAAGAGTGCGCTACGATGAGCCACTATCAAGGAGCAAGAAATGTACTGGAATCAAGAGTGCGCCATGACAGGCCACTATCATGTAAACAAAGAAAGACATGTACAAGAGTGCACCACGACGGTCACTATCTAGTAAGCAAAGAAGACATGTAAGAAGTGTGCCACGACGGACCACTATCATGTAAGCAAGAAAGGCATGTAACAATTATCATAGCTTGTAAGAAAGAATCTATCAAAAAAATATATCATGGCATGTGGGAAACAATAATTAAAGCCAAGCACATTTCATAAAAAAATGATTGAACATGCGCTAGTGTCAAGTGTATATAGGGTGTACAATCATTCTCTAACTATTCAAGATCATCTAATCATGTTAAGAAATCATTACAATCGAAGACAATATAAAAAACGACAAAAACGGGCAGAAACGGGCAAAAACAGACAAAAACAGCCTAACCGGATTATCCGACGGATTACTGCGATTACCGGCAGATTTTTCGAAGTGTCACAGCAAGTTTTGTGGTGCAAGTTCGATTTTTCGACGACTTTTGCAGATTTTCGACGAATTTTCCGAACCGTCACAGGAAGATGATTTTTGAAAACTCAAAACTTGTTTCGGCCATAAAAACTTTATTTTAAATCAAATTCGGATTTTGAAAAGTCAAAATCACATGAAATTTAATTTCCTACAACATGGGAGTATAGTTTTCACAAATTTAAAGATTTGATAGATCATTACCTCAAAATACTCCTAAAAATAAGTTTTCGGGGCACCGAAACGGATTTTGATTGCCACCAAACTCAAAATCCATGATATACAAACTAGGTGAGGGCCTTATATATAGCACCCAGTTTTCCAAATAAGGGTAATTTTGAAATTTTGTGTTTATAATTATTTTAATAATGATATTTAATTCATGATATGATATTTTGGTGATTTTAAATTATTTTAAAATTATTTAAATCAATGACTTGTGGTTTTGACGTTTTGCTAGTGAAACCCTAGAGACTGTTTGACCTAGAGCCTAACCATATGATTATGATACTTTAATGTCATTTTTGGCCTAAGAATATTTTTGCATTTGACCTCTTTGAATTATTTTGATATTATTTTATTATTTATGATATTGTTTTGGGATTATTTGAGTCGGGTTCGAATTTTATCTCAATCTGACTTGTAACGGGGACCCGGGGGTAGTTTGACTCTAGTGGGACCCACACTAGTTAGGCATGGCCCACATGATATTAATTTTAGTCCACATGATAGAAATATTTTAGTTAGAGGTTAGACTAATTATGGATAAGGTTAGTGTGATTAGAGACTTTAGAATGACTAATTTAGCCCCAACCAATTAGCCCTTTCCTAATACTCATAGAATAGGTTAGTGGGGGCATTTTGGACCTTACCATAATAGGACAAATAGCCCATATGGCCAGCCACTTTGGGAGAGGATAGGCTCAAGTTCATTTCATTATTCTCATCCACACTCTCTCTCTTGTTCTTCCCTAAATTTTTAGAGAGCAATTCCTAGCAATTTCTCCACCAAATCCTTCCATTTCGCCACCAAATCTTCTTCTTTCCTTCTCCATTCTAGCCAAGGAGGAAGCTACCCAAGTTTGGGAGGATTCGGAGCTCGTTCGTGTCCTTTTGGAATCTCTACGTGTCGGTGTCGCTCCGGGTAGGCTTTTCTTCGATTCGATCTACCGGGAGGTATAAATCCCTTCTTCTTTCATTTCCTCATGCATATAGGTCTATTTTGAACCCATAGGAATGACCCCCATGGTTGTATCTCCATTTGTGTCCATTTGTGTCCATTTGGAGGTCATAGGAGTGTCCTTTGTGTTGTGGTTGTGCCCATGTGGAAAAACCCCAAATTTGGACACACTATGTGTTGTTGTTATGTATGAATAAATTATTACATATTTAATCTCATATTTTTGTATTGGAGATGTGTTCTATAGTGTCTCATATATATATTAGTGTAGAGAGTGAGTTCTTGATATATTATGTTATACTTGTGTTCTTTTGTCTCAAACTACCCAAATCCGTCATGATTTTTATCCACGTTTTTAATTTCAGCCCTAACTTAGAAATGGCATAACTTCTAGCTCAAAGCTTGGTTTAACCTCCCTTTTTTTTAAAAGAAGCGTATTGAAATTAGCTTTCCAAAACATGTATATATAGGTCTAATTCATTCTGTAACTTTCTGGAGAATTATTTGAGTGTCAGCTGTACGAAAGACAAACACGTTCTCGGTGTTTTTTGCGATTCCGGGAGTTTTCGGAAACAAAACGCGATCCGTTTGAAGTTTCGGAAAGCTAACACATAGATCTATAACATACTTTAATCCTAGATTTTAGTTCATGCTGAGATGGTACAGTATTGATTATTAGTAGGAGTTACTATTCGGTATATGCATTTTGTGCACCCTTGTGTGTAATATAATGTTCTATTTGATTTTAACCCATGTTAATGTATATACATTATATAATTAAATAGAGAATGCAAGCATGAGTAAATGTTTAAATAAATAATGTATGAGGTGTAAGTATCCTATCTAATGTAAGCATGTATAAGTATGGCTTGTAACGAATATGTAGGTTCCATAGTATGTAATGTATGGTACATATAGTAGTGCAAGAGAATAAATGAATGATAAATAAATGCAAGCATGAATGTAATGTAATAATAGATGTAATGTATGCAATATACAAGTTAATGAGATGTAATGTTCTATGTTAACACAAATCCTATATTACCTCATGTACCCCCCCTTACACTATGTTGACACTATCACACTTGACACATTGTTCACTTACACTTTGACACTCTTTGATATGTATACACTATGTATGCCCATTTAACCCTCACTTGCCCCTTTGCCATGTTCACATACACACACATAGCCTCTTAAATAAGTATTTATGAATACAGTTAACTTAGCTATGTATGTATATTATATATATGTTAGCATATTGTGTTGTAATATATAAGTTTATATAACCATTTGAAATGCCATGATTATAGACCTAATGTTGAATACCAATATATGCATGTGTATATATGTGTAGACATATATAGCTTAAAGTAATAGATTACCTAGTGTATATCCAATGTGAATTCTTGTCTATTTGAGTATTGAATAATTGCATGCTATATAGAGTTGGGTGTATGTTGGCTTGTATAGCCTTGTATTGATGTATGCTTGCTAGGATAGTCTTGGTTAGGCCTAGTAAGACTTGCTGGGTTAGGACATGACCTAGTTTGACCTAGTTGACTAGTGCAGTTGACCAGAGTTGACCAAGGGTTGACTTTGGCCTAATTTGACCTAGATTCATGTAGTTTGCATTGTAGCTTTCAATTCTCTTGTATTTTACATATCATTACTCATATTACTCTGTTTAGGATATTGTGACTCTGGTGCAGGCATCTGATATTATACTACTCTTTTCAGAGTAGCAGCGAGTACATTCTCTGATAGTTCTCTCATTTATTTGTCAATTACTGTACTTCAGTTCTAGTTAGCTGTATATGATTCTCTGTTACAAACACGTATTTTTTTATTTCTGAATCCATATATGCGACACACATACTTACTTGTCTTACCTCTATTATTCGAATCACCATACGAATCACCATACGAATCACTATTCGAATCACCCTATTCGTATCTTCATATGTTGGTTGGACTTGTATACGTCTTATGTGTTGGATTACGGATTCATTTGTATTAGACTGGGCGGAGAAATACTGATTAGACATGTAGATATATCCCCCTATTCGAATCACCCCTCTGTGAATAATATTCGAACGATAGCCATCCCACACTTCGCGAGTGTGTGCTGTACCGTATTACCTACAGCCGTTACATGTCGAACTCGGTATTTTAAAAACACACTTGGAGAATTTATTCGAATCATTGTTTGACTACTATTCGAATCAATATTCGCATCACCTTATTCGAATCACCTTATTAGAACAATGATTAGAATCACATTCGACTCATCTTGTATTAGACTCACTTTGGAATTACACTCGACTTATATTATACCATCTGAACTCATTATGTTACTCTAGTTCAGCTAGATCTTATTTTACAGTCTTCTTTGCTATGATTCTTCTCTTGTTTAGTTATTTACTTTTCTTGCACTTTATCTGTCTTTCTTACCATCACCTGAACATAAACTGCCATATTCATCAATACAACTGTCTATAACTGCTTTATAGTTCTCTGTCATTTACTTGGGATTTCTTGATGAAATGCACTCGTTCCTGTCCTGACTGGACCTGTTAAAAATATTACAGATGATTGCCCTGAGGACATTTGCCCTACTTGCCTTGGAGCAGGAGATGGCTTAGCTACCTTTGGACCTGTCACTCAGGAGTGATCGGGAGACTAGCTAGTAGACTTGGTTTAGTTTTCATGTTTTAGAACTTGAATTGTAATAACTTGAGATACGAGTTTGTATTTGAGTTTGTTTGAGATATTATTATTTAGTAGTTTATAAAAGTTGTTATTTAGTTTTTAGTTATAAACTTCTGTGTTATCTTATCGTGCTTAGACTGTGATTGAGATTTTATTATATCTATACTTGTCCTCCATTCGGAGTTGAGATATTGACAAGTACATTATATAATTGCGTGAGTTGTTGATTAGATAGTAACCTAGGACAGCGTTCTACCGCCGACACTGCGGCGTAGGCTGGGCGCTGTTACGTACTCGTACCCTCACAGTGGGTGCGGGTCGTGACACATTTTTAGTGGTGGCCCATGCAGGTCGAGAGTCGCATTAGTGCGATATCGTGGTAGTACGGCGACTTAGTTGTACTACTGCGAGCCTGCGATAGGATTGAGAGATAGGCTTTAACGGAGAGGTACTCAATCACAGTTAGGACTACTTGAGAAGATTCCTGGGATGACCCATGAGAATCTCATTATGAACTTCGATTTGAAAATCCTTTTCCTCTTGTTTTGATTTACCCTCTCTCCTTGATGTTTAAAGAATCTTAGACTATTAACTTTCTTCATCGTTATCCTTACTTATATTTTGTCTATCTTATGTTGCTAATTTAGCACCAGTTTTGCAAGCTTATCTTATTCGAGCTTGATCATGACATATTTTATTGGGGGCTGGCATCCACTAACATATTGTCTAATCAGAACCGGTGCATGATGGTCTGATCAACCTATTGTACTTTGGTTCGCTTCTCATATATTATTCTATATGGAGGGAGACATAGTTAAAATTGCCCCAGAGTCTCATCCACGACAGCTTTGGCAATTCTCTTTTGAATTATTTCCATCGCCTCTGAACCACGTATTGTACTTAATAACAATGCCTTTGAACTCATTATTGTTTTGCCTTTCACATATTTCAGATAGAAAAGGCACTGTACTTGATAGATCAACCCAAGGTATCATGTTTAGTTTCCCTATCCAAAGGAAGAAATTGTCTTATACTGTATTATTGGATTTCAATGCTATTGACACTCGTGCCTTAAACTTTCGATTTTGATCATCTTGGAATGGTAACCATTCATAATTAATTCCTAGTTGTCCTGACCAAATTTTATATAGGATGGTAGACAGCCCTATAACCTTGATGATTGTTGTTTCCTTACCTTCCCAATTAGGACACCCTAGATTGTTTGTGTGTTGATACCATAGTACTGTTTTGACCTAGAATGATTAGTGTACCTAGGTGAGACTTCCAACTGCTACTGTATGCCCTGACCTTGTATACTATTCCTTCAAATTGCATGATTTAGATAAAAAAAATTTAGACCTTGATTGTTGGGAAATAGGGACGTCACCCCATTAGTATCAGTTGTAGATATATATGGGTTAGTCCTTGATGTGGGGATGTGTGTCTATAAACATGTAGCTTATGATATTTATGAGAGATTATAGTATTAGCCTTGATAGGATGTACTAGTCTTTTGGTGAGTATAAATGTGTTATGAGAGATTGGGGCCTATATGTCTTAGTAATGCATCGTTCCTATGGTAATAGAATGTATTAATAGATGGTTAATAGGAAGATAATAGTTTGAGCATACCTATAGCCTATGATCAGTTCCTTTTCATCCTTAGTTAAGACCACTTTAAAATAGGTCCAGTCCCTTGGATATAGGTTCCAATCCATATTTTATTGAAGTTTCATTACCGCCGTACAGCAGAGCAGTGTTGGAGGTATTCCTAGATTGACACTATTTAGATGTTCGTTTATTATTCCAGTGTTAAGAAGTGTTAACTAAGATATTGGGTAGGTTAGAGGCTCTAGAAGGAGTACTATCGATCTTAAATTTCGAGGACGAAATTTTTCTAAGGTGGGTAGAGTTGTAGCACCCAGTTTTCCAAATAAGGGTAATTTTGAAATTTCGTGTTTATAATTATTTTAATAATGATATTTAATTCATGATATGATATTTTGGTGATTTTAAATTATTTTAAAATTATTTAAATCAATGACTTGTGGTTTTGACGTTTTGCTAGTGAAACCCTAGAGACTGTTTGACCTAGAGCCTAACCATGTGATTATGATACTTTAATGTCATTTTTGGCCTAAAAATATTTTTGCATTTGACCTCTTTGAATTATTTTGATATTATTTTATTATTTATGATATTGTTTTGGGATTATTTGAGTCGGGTTCGAATTTCATCTCAATCTGACTTGTAACGGGGACCCGGGGGTAGTTTGACTCTAGTGGGACCCACACACTAGTTAGGCATGGCCCACATGATATTAATTTTAGTCCACATGATAGAAATATTTTATTTAGAGGTTAGACTAATTATTATGGATAAGGTTAGTGTGATTAGAGACTTTAGAATGACTAATTTAGCCCCAACCAATTAGCCCTTTCCTAATACTCATAGAATAGGTTAGTGGGGGCATTTTGGACCTTACCATAATAGGACAAATAGCCCCATATGGCCAGCCACTTTGGAGAGGATAGGCTCAAGTTTATTTCATTATTCTCATCCACACTCTCTTTTGTTCTTCCCCAAATTTCTAGAGAGCAATTCCTAGCAATTTCTCCACCAAATCCTTCCATTTTGCCACCAAATCTTCTTCTTTCCTTCTCCATTCTAGCCAAGGAGGAAGCTACCCAAGTTTGGGAGGATTCGGAGCTCGTTCGCGTCCTTTTGGAATCTCTACGTGTCGGTGTCGCTCCGGGAAGGCTTTTCTTCGATTCGATCTACCGGGAGGTATAAATCCCTTCTCCTTTTCATTTTCTCATGCATATAGGTCTATTTTGAACCCATAGGAATGACTTCCATGGTTGTATCTCCATTTGTGTCCATTTTGTGTCCATTTGGAGGTCATAGGAGTGTCCTTTGTGTTGTGGTTGTGTCCATGTGGAAAAACCCCAAATTTGGACACACTATGTGTTGTTGTTATGTATGAATAAATTATTACATGTTTAATCTCATATTTTTGTATTGGAGATGAGTTCTATAGTGTCTCATATATATATATTAGTGTAGAGAGTGAGTTCTTGATATATTATGTTATATACTTGTGTTCTTTTGTCTCAAACTACCCAAATCCGTCATGATTTTTATCCACGTTTTTAATTTCAGCCCTAACTTAGAAATGACATAACTTCCAGCTCAAAGCTCGGTTTAATCTCCCAATTTTTTTAAAAGAAGCGTATTGAAGTTAGCTTTCCAAAAACATGTATTAATAGGTCTAATTCTTTCTGTAACTTTCTGGAGAATTATTTGAGTGTCAGCTGTACGAAAGACAAATACGTTCTCGGTGTTTTCGCGATTCCGGGAGTTTTCGAAAATGAAAACGCGATCCGTTTGAAGTTTCGGAAAGCTAACACATAGATCTATAACATACTTTAATCCTACATTTTAATTCATGCTGAGATGGTACAGTATTGATTATTAGTAAGAGTTACTATTCGGTATATGCATTTTGTGCACCCTTGTGTGTAATATAATGTTCTATTTGATTTTAACCCATATTAATGTATATACATTATGTAATTAAATAGAGAATGCAAGCATGAGTAAATGTTTAAATATATAATGTATGAGGTGTAAGTATCCTATCTAATGTAAGTATGTATAAGTATGGCTTGTAATGAATATGTAGGTTCCATAGTATGTAATGTATGGTACATATAGTAGTGCAAGAGAATAAATGAATGATAAATGAATGCAAGCATGAATGTAATGTAATAATAGATGTAATGTATGCAATATACAAGTTAATGAGATGTAATATTCTATGTTAACACAAATCCTATATTACCTCATGTACCCCCCTTACACTGTGTTGACACTATCACACTTGTGACATTGTTCACTTACACTTTGACACTCTTTGATATGTATACACTATGTATGCCCATTTAACCCTCACTTGCCCTTTGCCATGTTCACATACACACACATAGCCTCTTAAATAAGTATTTATGAATACAGTTAACTTAGCTATGTATGTATATTATATATATGTTAGCATATTGTGTTGTAATATATAAGTTTATATAACCATTTGAAATGCCATGATTATAGACCTAATGTTGAATACCAATATATGCATGTGTATATATGTGTAGACATATATAGCTTAAAGTAATAGATTACCTAGTGTATATCCAATGTGAATTCTTGCCTATTTGAGTATTGAATAATTGCATGCTATATAGAGTTGGGTGTATGTTGGCTTGTATAGCCTTGTATTGATGTGTGCTTGCTAGGATAGTCTTGGTTAGGCCTAGTAAGACTTGTTGTGTTAGGACATGACCTAGTTTGACCTAGTTGACTAGTGCAGTTGACCAGAGTTGACCAAGGGTTGACTTTGGCCTAGTTTGACCTAGATTCATGTAGTTTGTATTGTAGCTTTCAATTCTCTTGTATTTTACATATCATGACTCATATTACTCTGTTTAGGATATTGTGACTCTGGTGCAGGCATCTGATATTACACTACTCTTTTCAGAGTAGCAGGCGAGTACATTCTCTGATAGTTTTCTTATTTATTTGTCAATTACTGTACTTCAGTTCTAGTTAGCTGTATATGATTCTCTGTTACAAACACGTATTTTTTTATTTCTGAATCCATGTATGCGACACACATACTTACTTGTCTTACCTCTATTATTCGAATCACCATACGAATCACCATACGAATCACCATACGAATCACTATTCGAATCACCCTATTCGTATCTTCATATGTTGGTTGGACTTGTATACATCTTATGTGTTGGATTACGGATTCATTTGTATTAGACTGGGCAAGGAAATACTGATTAGACATGTAGACATATCCTCCTATTCGAATCACCCCTCTGTGAATAATATTCGAATGATAGCCATCCCACACTTCGCGAGTGTGTGGTGTGCCGTATTACCTACAATCGTTTACATGTCGAACTCGGTATTTTAAAACATACTTGGAGAATTTATTCGAATCATTGTTTGACTACTATTCGAATCACTATTCGTATCACCTTATTCGAATCACCTTATTAGAACAATGATTAGAATCACATTCGACTCATCTTGTATTAGGCTCACTTTGGGATTACACTCGACTTGTATTGTACCATCTGAACTCATTATGTTACTCTAGTTCAGCTAGATCTTATTTTACAGTCTTCTTTGCTATGATTCTTCTCTTGTTTAGTTATTTACTTTCCTTGCACTTTATCTGTCTTTCTTACCATCACCTGAACATAAACTGCCATATTCATCAATACAACTGTCTATATCTGCTTTATAGTTCTCTGTCATTTACTTGGGATTTCTTGATGAAATGCACTCGTTCCTGTCCTGACTGGACCTGTTGAAAATATTACAGATGATTGCCCTGAGGACATTTGCCCTACTTGCCTTGGAGCAGGAGATGGCTTAGCTACCTTTGGACCCGACACTCAGGAGTGATCGGGAGACTAGCTAGTAAACTTGGTTTAGTTTTCATGTTTTAGAACTTGAATTGTAATAACTTGAGATACGAGTTTGTATTTGAGTTTGTTTGAGATATTATTATTTAGTAGTTTATAAAAGTTGTTATTTAGTTTTTAGTTATAAACTTCTGTGTTATCTTATCGTGCTTAGACTGTGATTGAGATTTCATTATATCTATACTTGTCCTCCATTCAGAGTTGAGACATTGACAAGTACATTATATAATTGCGTGAGTTGTTGATTAGATAGTAACCTAGGACAGCGTTCTACCGCCGACACTACGGCGTAGGCTGGGCACTGTTACGTACTCGTACCCTCACAGTGGGTGCGGGTCGTGACATTATATATGTATATGTGATCAAGATCCATGATGGTAACACTAGTATCACTCTTGATACCAAGTTTTCTACTAAGTCAATATTGGGTTTTAACAAAAAATCAAAATCTTGCTTAAACAAATTTTAGAAACATGCATATAGACGAGAATCATAAGGAAAACATATTTAACAAAATGAGGTTAAGGCAATTCTAATTATTTAACACCAAGGAAAACAAAAATGACAACCAAATAATATGATTCATGGATTTGGCAAGATGTACTTGCCTAGGTTAAGCTCCAAGCCTAATCTTCTACTCCTCCTCCTAGGGAGTTAGACACCACACCCAAGGCCTCAAGGCCAAGCTCTTGGCAAGCTCCAAGGGCGAGAGAGGGAAGAAGAAATGAAGAGAGAGTGAAGAGAATAAAAAGAGAGAGGAGAGAGAAAGTGAAATGGTATATATAGGAGGGAGAATTAATCTTAGCCGTCGGATGGTGATCCATGTGAAGATCTAAGTCAATCATGGCCATTCAAACAAAACCAAATATCCATTGGGTAATAGGGTACATCTACACTATTCACGAAAATATCTAAACATTATTCATCAAAATATCTAAAATACTATTCATGAAAATATCGGAAATACTATTCACGAAAATATCTGAAATCGAAAATATCTAAAATGTGGAAAATTTGTCTGGACAGTATGCCGTCGGTATACTCCAGTATACTGGCGGTATGCCGGCCAAGAAGAAAATCTATAAGTTAGGAAATTTTTTAAAGCATTACGAAAACCAAGAAAATACGAAATACACTACAAAATACGTATCCGTATATAAATATCGATACTGTGAGACGAGTCTCACACTATCCCCTAGGGAAGATCCGGTTGAAGTGCCAGATTGGTGACATGAGGACGGAAGTTACCTACTACGTCATACATGCAGACACCTCCTACAACATCCTTCGGGGACGTCCGTGGATACATTACTATATGATCGTGCCATCCATCCTTCACCAGTGTTTGAAATATGTCAGTAAATACAGTTTCGTGAAGACCAAATTTGCCGACATTAATCCCTTCAAAGGGGTTGAATCTTATTACTCGTCGGAGGCTTGTCTATATGACGAATCCAGGAAACACATAACGGACGATCCGGAGGCCATCGCAGGGCCAGAAGAACCCTTGAAAATCCGTCTCCAACCCCGTAAATCGGGCAGGGTCGTACCCCTTGTCGCAACCTTACAAAAAGAGGTGCTCGATTCTTCTGTCACACCTGCGCAGTCAGAACCAATGGTCATCCGTCTCCCGAGATCCAGTCAGAAGCCAAAACCTGTTATAGTACCAATGGTGATCCGACTGCCAAAGTCCAATCAAAGGCAATAGGAAGATGCGAAGCCCTCGGTAACACCGATGGTAATCCGATTGCCAAAATCTGCTCCAAGGCGACTAGAAGACACAAAATCCCTTGTCGAGCCGATGGTCATCCGTCTTTCCAAGACGAGCCATCAGCAAAGTGTTGATCCAACACTCCCAGACAGATCAATACCTCAAGCAGAACCCTTGGTAGTCAAGTTACCCAAGATAGCGGCCCAAACTCTGAGCTCGCAGGGGGTAGGCAAGGAAGACGGAGAACTCGCCAAATATGTGGTTACACAGGCGGATAGCCCCTCTCCAGATGATGTAATCCCGGTAGATAAAATTCCTTATTTTATCAGTAAGAGGATGCCGTTAGACTATTCTGAATATGATAAGCCTAATCTAACGTATGCCGCACGGGACTGTCTAGACGTTAGGCTGCACACACAGGTGACAACCATCCATACCCCAAATCGACTTACTCCCATAAAAGGCGCTTACTTCCCGGTCTCAGATAGAAGAGGATGGGATCACATAATCATCTTTGGCCGAAAAGAAGGTCCTCAATCTTTCTCGCCACAAGAGTCGGACCTCGGACCCGAAGCTGGATGACTACTGCTCTACTTATATTGTCCTCAAGTCATACAAAAGCAGGGATACGACATGGAGGCTACTCTGGGTCTAAATTATGGCAGTAGTCGACGATTGTCTCTACAGCCACCGACACCGGTAGGGAAGCCTCAGGATCATTATCACAAATCCAGACGTGGCCTCGGGTATGTTACTCCACCTACAACGCCCAAAAGTTCTGACAAAGAATGTGAGTGGCACTCCTATTCGTCTGAGTCACCCATTTACGACTCCAATAACAATATTGAGGATATATTCAGACAAATATTATCTGCCAATATGACATCCATTGATGTCGAAGAAGAAGATGAAGACCTACTTGAACCTCTTGAGTTGGAGCCGTGGGTCCAGCAACTAGATGCACAATAGAAAAAATGCTTCGAACTTCGTGATCCTTCCACTGAAGATGAGGTTATGCAAGTTAACCCCGACAATGAATCCTCTCCAAAGCCAATCTTCGTCAGTAAAAGTCTGAAAGACGATGAGTGGGAGTCGTTGTTACAACTCATCAGAGAATATATTAACGTCTTTGCTTAGAGCTATGAAGACATACCAGGGCTGAACCTCGAGATTGCACTCCATAAGCTCAACATCAATCCAGACGCAAAACCAGTCAAGCAACAGCAGCGACAATTTCGTCCAGATATCATGAATTCCATCGAGATGAGTGAACAAGCTTATAGCTAGCGGTTTCATCCGTGAAGAGCAGCACCCTAACTGGATAGCCAACATAGTGCCAGTCATCAAAAAGAACAGGAAAATCCGAATCTATATCAATTTTCGTAATCTGAATACGGTATGCCCTAAGGATAAATTCCCTCTTCCGATCACCGATATAATGATCGATAATACGTGCGGCTTTGAGCGCATGACCTTTATGGATGGCTTTTCGGGATAGAATCAAATCAAGATAGCTTCCAATGATGAGAAGCATACATCCTTCTGAACACCGATCGACGTATATTGTTATACGGTCATGCCCTTTGGCCTGAAGAACGCTAGTGCAACATATCAACGGGTTATGAGTGTCATCTTCAGAGATCATTTGTGCAAGCCGGTGGAGTGTTACGTAGACGACATCGCCGCCAAAAGCTGCTCCAAAAGCGATCATTTACATGACTTAAGAACAGTGTTTGACCTCATGCGGGCACACAACCTGAAGATGAATCCCACCAAGTCTTTTCTGGGGGTATCCAGCAGAAAGTTCTTAGGCTTTATCATTACTTCCCGGGGCATTCACATAGATCCCGACAAAAAGCAATCCTGGAGATGAACCCACCAAAGAACCTCCGCGAACTCTGCGGCCTTCAGGGAAGACTAGCCTATATCAGGAGGTTTATATCTAACCTCTCAGGGCGATGCCAACCCTTCACTCAACTCATGAGGAAAGGTGTCTCATTTGTATGAAAAGAGGAATGTCAGTGTGCCTTTGATGATATTAAGGAGTACTTGATGAATCCGCCAGTTCTGGTAGCCCCGGTCGTCGGAAAGCCCTTCCTACTCTATGTACGGGCGATGGAACATTCCCTCGGCGCTCTGCTAGCCCAGAATAATAATACAGGATATGAACAAGCCATTTACTATCTCAGCCGGATGATGGTAGGACCTGAACATAGGTACGCTGCCATGGAGAAGGAGTGCCTTACCCTAGTGTTCGCCATTCAGAAAATACGACACTATGTGACGGGACAGACCATCCATGTGATTTCACGAGTCAATCCCCTCAGGGTTCTCATGACCAAGCCAGGTGCACTCAGTTCTCGTCTAGCTACCTGGGCGATACTACTATCCCCTTATGACATGGTTTTTATTTCGCAGAAAGCTATCAAGGGTCAAGCCCTGGCTGATTTCCTAGCAGCCTATCCTGGCTCAGAAATAGCCAAAATTTATGAAGAAATTTCTGATGAAGTCGTCGCCTCGAACATGACTTCGTACGATGCTATTTGGCGGATGTTCTTCGAGGTGCTTCAAGAACGGGGCCACGAGGTGATATCGTCGCTAGAGTCAGGATGGTATTAATTTCTCCCTCCGGACTAGTAGTCAATCGGGTGTATTCTTTTACAGAACCATGGTCGAACAACGTAGTCGAATATAACGCTCTAGTCATTGGACTCCAACTCGTGAAAGAAGTAGGAATTATATACCTGAAAGCTTATAGTGACTCACAGTTGGTTGTTAACCAGATCCGAGGTTCATACGAGGTTCACAATGAGGACCTGATTTTCTATTATCAGACAGCAGTGGCCATCATTACAACCTTAGAGGGATTCTTTATAGAGCACATTCCTAGACTTCAAAACATCGAAGCCGATGCCCTGGCCGGTCTCGCCGCTTCCTTGGCACTACCAAGTAATACTCATCATCTAGTCGACGTAATAGGCCATGAACTGGTCTGCCCTAGGAACAATCTTCAACTGGGTATGAGTTTCTCCTCCCCGATAACCAATGACATACAAGGCTGGAGACGTCCGCTCATCGATTTTGCGGTCTATGGAATTCTGCCAGAGAATGTAAAGGAAGCAACCTCAATCCGAAGACGCTCCCTCAGATTCTTCTATGATACGGAGACAAAAATGTTATATTGATGATCCTACGATGGGCTACTACTAAGATGCCTGTCAAATGCAGAAGCCAAAGAAGCCCTACAAGAAGCTCATGACGGTACTTGTAGGGCTCACCAACCTGGCCCGAACTTGCAAGATCGTCTTCGTCGGATGGGTTATTATTGGCCCACAATGGTTGCAGATGCCGTTGATTACGCAAAGAAGTGCAAGGCTTGCCAGATCTATGTAGATTTCATACATCTGTCATCTAAATTCTTGTACCCAATAGTGGCCTCTTGGCCATTCAAAGCGTAGGGAATGGACGTCATCGGGACAATCACCCCGCCGTCGTCTAGAGGACATCGGTTCATACATACAATCACCGATTACTTATCCAAATAGGCATAAGCTGTCCCGTTGGCAGACGTCTAGACATTGAACATGATTAGCTTCATAAAACATCACGTCATCTACCGTTTTGAACTACCCCGGAGGATTATCCATGATAATGGCCCGCAGTTCGTAAGCTATGCTTTCTATCGATTTTGTGATAAGAATCAGATCCAGAACATGGCCTCGATAAGATAAAACCTCTCGGCCAATGGTCTGGCTAAAGCATTCAACAAAACCATAATCAATCTCCTTAAAAAGTTTGTGTCTGTAAACAAATACGATTGGAATAAAAAGCTTGGTGAGTGCCTATGGGCGTATCGGACGATAATTCGGACGGCTACAGAAAATACACTGTTCTCCTTGGTCTATGGGAGTGAGGCAGTCCTTCCATTGGAAACTCAGATCCCCTCACTTCGAGTGGCCCTTACCTACCAGCTAACGGTAGACGATAACTACCACCGACGGCTACATGAGTTAGAAGCATTAGATGAGAAGCATTTACAAGCTCAACAAAGCATAGAGCTCTACCAAGCGCGCATCTCTCGGACTTTCAATAAGAAAGTCAAGCACAGGATATTCCAAGTAGGCGATCTTGTCTTGGCCATTCGCAGACCAATGGTCATGACTCACAAGACCCCCAGCAAATTCCAGCCTAAGCGGGAGGGTCCGTTCGTCATCGAGTCCGTATTCTCCAACGGCACGTATCGTCTCGCAAAACAAAATGGAGACTTACTCATGATGCCCATCAACGGAATATTCCTCAAGAAATACTATGTCTAAACGACACCTTCTAACTATCTCTCAGATTGTGAGTTATACACCCGCTGGTATCGCTGAACTTACACTCTGACTTCAAATCTTCCAGATTGTTGAGTTACGTACCCTCAGGTACCACTGAACTTACTCTCTGATTATTTCGAATGAATTCTCTTGGTCGTATCTATGAACCCCCCGATCATAGCTTTTCTACCGCCAGGAATTTGCCTCAAAATCTATTACCCGTACCACCAGTGCGCAGAAGGGTAATAGGTCCATACAACTTATCCTAATCTATTACTCGTATTGTCAACGCACAAAAAGGGTAATAGGTCAATAAAACTCCCCAACAAAAAAAAGCAACCATGTCCATATTACCTCTGAGTTGTTTTCCCGTCCATCACAAATAAATCACCCAATGCATAGAACTTCCACGTTGATAGCACCTCTGAGTTTTTCTGTGTATCCCTATCATGCCTATACCTAACATGTCCTCATTACCTCTGAGTAGGAAGGCTTTGTTTTGACCCGTATTTACCACATCCTCATTACCTCTGAGTAAATACGCTGGTTTCCTCTCCACTTATCATCAGTACTCGCATCGCCAGTACACAAAAATGATGATAAGTCCACAAAGAATTATCCTAATTTATTACTCGCACCATTGGTGTACTAAAGAGTAGTAGGTCCATAAAATATCATTCAAATCTATTTGCTCACATTTCTAGATGCACAAAAGGGGAATAGGTCCACAAAAATCCCCCAGTGGGATGTCCTTTACAAACGCTGTATTAGGCCCTCTAGTACAAGCACCACAAATAGAATGGAGTGAGCATACTCTGGTCATTTAAGATCAGCTACATTCATAGGACTACTTCGACAGCAAAGAAAGGAAAATCTGGCAATACATAGTTGGGTTTGACGGCTTCGTCTTCAAGCAGTTTCGTGGCCCTCGAAGGAAGTCATGTTTTACTGCTGAGAAGCAAACAAAGTTGTTGAATCTCCAAGGAGTTGCCGGAAGGAGGTTAAATATAGCATGCTATCCTCCCCTCCATATTACGGATGCCTTAGCCCCGCTCTCCCGAGGGACCATGCCTTCAAAACATGTTCTCTAATGGTGGTTTCGCCTACTTGGAGAGCCGTGAAGGCGCGATGTTCATAACGATGCCTGACTACCGTCCAACTCTTCGAGGTATAAAGGCTCTTCTACCATCTGGGGAAAATTCTTTCGAAGCATGAAGAGTCCTGAGTTGTTTGATGTGTATGCCAAAAAGGCGTAAAGAAATCTCTTCCGAAGCATGAGAAGTTTTAAGCTCTCTGATGTAGGCGCCAGAATGTTGTACTTTCACTCCATCACTGACATCGGTACTGAAGAAGCTTGCTAGGCAGACCCCTACAAAAAATATGAGAAGAAGGGGGATTCAGCACCAAGAAAACAAAGAACTCTGTTGTGCGGCCTAGCCAGTTAGACGGTCGAGCCAAAACAGAACTCATAAGTCCACAGTTATGAGGCCGGCTTCATTAAGCACTCATACAGCATTTATACGGCTCAGTCATTATCATGCGGCTCAGTCATGAAAAACTTATGCGGTCCAATACTCGTACGGATCAGTTACAAGGCGATCATGTGACCCAATCTTACAGTATTCATGCGACACAATCATAAAGTGCTCATGCGGCACCTATGCGGTTCGGTCATGAAAAGTTCATACAGATCCATCTTGAGGCACTCAGCCAGTTTAAATTCGAATAAGCAGCAGTTATGCAACTCAGTCTATGCAACCCTATCGTATAGAACACATGTGGTCCAGACGAGATAGGACATACATCGACCAGGCTTACAACAGAGGCAGTATATGACAGCCCCCACGCACGAAAATATGCATTATGGCCTATTGAGATTTCGGTCATCATCTGTTCACCATCCTTACTCTTGGAAGAAGGTTGCATATCGGAATGAATGGAAGAAGTGTCTGCTGCTCTCGACGGAGAAGCAAGTCTCTTTCCTTTGGCTGCCACACCAATCGACTTAGAAGCTTTTGGAGCCATAGCAGAAAGTATGATGAAGTCAAAGGAGGAGAAGGTAAAAGAGAAAAATCTCTCTTTGAACGACTCCTATTTATAGAGTTGCTGAAAAGAGACTCATCGATTCTCGGGTTCATTAAGGATAGGAGCGACGTTTGGAGACTTTATCCCTAATAACCATCGAGCGTCTCTTCGGTTTTTGAGATCATTAAAGATAAAATTAACGTTTGGGAACATTATCCCTAGTAACCGTCGGCTTCATCTCGAAAATAGATCCACAACCGAGTCAAGAGAATTAAATACAGCAGTGACAGCTAACAGACTCTCTACGGCTCAAAGCATCCCTGCGACTCAAGATTTGTTCTGCGACACAGGATCCCCCTGCGGCTCAGTATTTCTCTGCGACTCAAGATCTCTTTGCAGTTCGAAAACCACTCTATGCAACTTGAAGACTCCCTATGGCTTGACATATTTTTTATGCTTCTTATTCAAAGTATTCCAAATTTGCAATTTAAAAACTTTGAAGGGGGTCTTGTAAAAACATGAAAAATATGGAGTTCATGCGGATTACCAATTGTCGTATAGAAAGATAAGACGTGAGACGTGAGACGTTGTCCAAAAGCAGGGTCTTGTAAAAACATAAAAAATATGGAGTTCATGCGGATTACCAATTAGCAGTTCAACTGATAAAGCTGACAAGTCCTGGCAAAACATGACAGTTTTGATACTTCGACAAGAAAGATAAGACGTGAGACGTTGTCCAAAAGCAGGGTTCTTACGCCTCCATGCGGCCAAAAGAGCGTCATCCAAGCCGCATGAACCTCATACAGCCCTGCTTACGCGGTCCCAAAGTTTCCAAACTTCATGTAACTGTGATCCGAGCCACATGAGTCTCATCCGACCCCACATGATCGAAGACTGAGAACACCATACGCAATGAAACACGTGACAATCTGACCAATTTCTTAACTACCCAGATTTGTTGCAACAAAATCCCAACAAACCGACAGATGGCAGCCCAAGAGCGGGTCTTCGCGTGCTAATCAGCCATGTGGCCGCAAGCTGTCTATGCGGATCAAAAACTATCCTATTATAAATAGCAGGGTGCCACACCCCTACAAAAGGCTGGCAACCTTCAAGAAAAAAGTAATATCTTCATGAGCTAGAGACTGCATCAGATAGTCCACAGAGTAAGGCAGAGTTGATAGCACTTTCCCGAGCCTCCACAGTCACCTCCAGAATCAAAACTAAACAATTATACTTAGATTGTTTCCTAGGCTTTCTTTCTAGGCCCTTCTTTGTACAAGCAAGTTTGCAATCAATTCCAGTCTTTTATAATATATGTTGTTGATTTTTATGGCAAACAACTACACGAACCAAGGGTATCGTCTGGTTCCTTAGCACCTTCTTCCATCGATCCAGAATCTCCAAATGCTGTTCTGGATAACTAAGAGTAGGGCCCACATCGATCTCGGAATAATCTAGTATATGGCTGGGATCTGCCACATACCGTCTCAACTGCGAGACATGAAATACATTATGGACTCCCTCTAATGCAGGGGGCAAGTCCAGTCTGTATGACACGTCACTGACTCTTCCACTGATAATGAAAGGTCCGATGAAACGCTGACTAAGCTTTCCACCTCCACCAAAGCGAATAGTACTACGCGTCGGAGATATCCTTAGGAAAACCAGATCTCCAACCTAGCACAAACGTGGTCTCAACTTAACTATAACAATCACATGATAAAACAAATAAAATCCTAATCCTAGGTCTAAGTTGTACCTCAAACTACAAAGGTCTTCGGTGGCTATCGGCCCAATGCCGCTGTCTGTCTTGCTGCATGCGAAGTCGATCTCTGATGAGCTTCACCTTCTCGGCTGCGTCAACAATCATCTCAGGTCCCAATAAAGCTCGCTCTCCAAGGTCATCCCAAGACAAGGGTATACAACATCTACGCCCATACAGTGCCTCGAATGGTGATATCCCAATGCTGGCCTGGAAACTGTTGTTGTATGTAAACTCCACTAAGTGCAGGTGATCCTCCCAGGATCCTCCAAAATCTAAGACACAAGTCTACAGTATGTCCTCGAGTGTCTGAATAGTCCTATATGACTGTACGTCCATCTGAGGGTGGTATGCAGTACTGAACTTGAGTTGAGTGCCCAAACTAGTCTACAGACTCTGCCAGAAATAGGAAGTAAAGCGACTATCCCGATCCGAGACAATGCTCATCGAAACTCCGTGTATCCTGACAATCTGCCGCATATACATCTCTGCTATCCTCTCAGTAGACGTACCCACTTTAAATGACAAAAAGTAGGCTAATTTGGTCAACCTGTCTACGATGACCCAAATCACGTCTTTCCCTCCTGGTGTACGCGACAATCCAGAAACAAAGTCCATCATGATGTGCTCCCACTTCTACTCTGGAATGGACAATGGCTGTAACAGTCCTCCTGGTCTCTGTCTCTCTGCCTTAACCTGCTGACAGACTAAATATCTGGTTACAAAGCATGCTAACTCCCGCTTTATCCCATACCAGCATACATGCTTCTTTAAATCCCTATACATCTTGTTGGCACCTAGATACATAGAGTACTGAGAACGATGGACCTCCTGCATAACCTGCTCCCGAAGGTCTCTACTAGGCACATACAGTCTGGAACCATGCCTCAATGCGCCATCCTCTGCAAGAATAAACTCATCATCCACCAATCATGCTCGAACCTGCTCTCGGATATACCGCAGAGTAACATCGTCGAACTGAGCCGACTTGATCCTCTCTATCAAGTCCGACTGAATCTGAAGGCCCCACATCTGTATCTGAATACTTGACACAATCACCTCGAACCCCAGGCCCTCCAAATTTGCTAACAAGTGACGATCTATCGTCAAATATATAGCTACCGGATACCTACTCAAGGCATCGGCAACCACGTTGGCCTTTTCTGGATGATACTGTAAGGAAATATCGAAGTCCTTTATCAACTCCAACCATCTGCGCTGCCTCGTGTTGAGCTCCTTCTGTGTAAACACATACTTCAAGCTTTTTTGGTCTGTGAAGATCTCTATACGCTCTCCGTATAGATAATGCTTCCACAACTTAAGAGCAAAAAAAACTGCCGCCAACTCCAAATTACGGGTAGGGTAGTTCTTCTCATGAGGACGTAATTGCCTGGATGAGTAGGTAATCACCTTCCCATGCTGCTGCAAGACACAACCCAGACCCTACCCTGCGTCGTCACTCTAGATAATGAACCCGCCTGATCCTAATTGCAATATCAGAATTGGGGCTATCGTCAGTAGCTTCTTCAACTCATCAAATGCAACCTGACATTCCTCTGACCAGATAAACTCTGCGTCCTTCCGGGCCAGCCTAGTCAATGCCTCTGTAACCCGAGAGAAATCTTGAATGAACCTCCTGTAGTAGCCAACAAATCCCAGAAAGCTCCTAATCTCCACAACTGAACTCGGTGCTGTCCATGCCTCAACTGCTTTGATATTCTTCGGGTCGACTGAGATCCTATCTCTGGTCACAACATAACCTAGGAAATCAACTCGATCTAGGAAGAACTACTCTCAATTGCTCCTCATGCTCGCCATAAAGCTGCTCCTTCCTGAAAGTCTCTAGAACTACTCTCAATTGCTCCTCATGCTCCTCTGGGGTCTTCGAATACACCAAGATGTCGTCGATGAACACCACCACGAACTTGTCTAAGTACTGGTGGAACACCTTGTTCATCAAGTTCATTAACACCGTTGGGGCTTTAGTTAACCCAAAAGGCATCACCATGAACTCAAACTGGCCATACCGTATCCTGAATGCTGTCTTCGGAATGTCCTCCTTCTTAACCTTCAATTGACGGTAACCTGACCTCAGATCAATTTTGGAGAATACCTTTGCTCCGTTCAACTGATCGAACAGATCATCGATCCTCGGCAGCGGGTACTTGTTCTTAATCGTGTGGTTGTTGAGCATCCTGTAGTCGATACACATCTGTACCGATCCATCCTTCTTCGGCAGAAAAAGTACTGGTGCACCCCATGGTGAAGAACTCGAACGGATGAAGCCTTTGTCCTGCAACTCATCCACCTGCTTCTTCAACTCTACTAGCTCGTTGTTGTTCACTCTATAGACGTGCTGAGATATCGGCTCTGCGTCGGGCACCAAATCTATAGAGAACTTCATATCTCTGTCCGAAGGCTGTCACGCCCCGATCCCGCAGATGTCCTTTTCGTCCTCGCTTCGGACTCTTTGGGACCGTTCATCCTCGCTAAGGCGTGATGCCGTACAAGTCTAAGTTACGCTTGCACAAGGTCGAGACCTAAAGCAAGACAAGATAGACAATATTGACAATACGCAGCGGAACGTATCGCAGATAATTGAAGCAGCAGCGGACATATTTCAGAATACATGCATTGAACATAATGGTAACAAGAAACAATTTTCTTTATTGATTTCATTTGAACAGATTATAAGCTCTCATTTCTCTCTGATATAATGTTACATTCTCTCAAAACTTTACAGATTACAATGATCCCGTTTCCATACATTACATCCTTTTTATATACAAAACCAAACTCTTGCACAGATGTCATATCTTGGCATCTTTTCTGATTTCTGGCTCCTGAGGATGAGGCTCGGGCTATCGCTTCGGACTATCCTTCTCGATGTATAGTACACCTGCATGCAGACTGATGGTGGGTCAGTATATCAGCATACTGGTGAATGGTGTGAACAAAGAGCTACATTTGTCTGAAACGATCACTGTTCATTTAGTGAGAAAACGTTTCTTGTGATGTGATCTTGCTACTCTTTACCTATGTTCATTTCATACATACAGAGTCAGTTTACATCTCTTTTGAAAACATCTTTGAAAGGCCACAGTTTATTTCATTTCAAGCATACAAGGGACTATTCAATTCTAGCACGATGACTATTCATTTTATGTGCAGTGCGCAGCGTGTTTCATGAGCATATTTCTTTCTTTGATCAAACAACTCTTACGGACAATTATAAGCACGATATCATATCTTTTCTTTGATTCGAGACATTCTAAGGGTCAGATTACAAGCATGATATCACATCTTTTCTTTAACAGAACATAGCACTTCTTAGTAACAGATTAATCTTTTCAAGCGATTCATATAGCAAACTCAAGCAATACATGTGTATCCCTTTTCAGTGATTCTTACCATAGCCGATCGTCCATCCCTGCACAAGACAAGGATTAGAATAAATATTATAAAACCAATATTGTCATTCCCTGTTCGTCTCTACATCGTTAGCTCTTAGCAAAATATATGATAGACACATGCAGACCGATTAGCAGCTGTGACTCTTCGGTTCAGCTCTACACCAATCCACACTTATCTATATGATGGTCCATGGGAAACCCATGATTAGCCGCTGTGACTCTCTTGGGTTCAGCTCGTCGCTAAGGACTCAGATATCGGCTACACTTTTAACATGGGTCCTTGCACCCAGTGTGCTCATAATCTCTCCTAGGCCGAGCGGTTCCAGTTGCCCCCAGATACCACCCGATAGACAAATTTTACTCGTGCACGAGTTGTCCGAGACCATATGCATGCTCTAGCAGGATTCTATCAGATGAGACAGATTTGTGATCAGATGTACGACATGTTCTTTTTATGCCTTTGTAGATATACGACACGTTCAATTCGTGCCTTTCTTTTATTCAGATCGACATGTATAAGTCCGTCTGTACATGTCTAGCATTCAAAGCATACAAGCAGCAAGCAATGATCAAGCATTCAATTCGATTCATTTGTTTTTTCTTATCCTATCAAGCTTGACAAGCAACATTTCAGTTTTTATTAGCAGGCAACGAGTCTTCTTATTACCATGCAGATTATTTCTTTTTCTGTTCTTAGCATGGCAAGGTTCTCTTTATCAAGGCAACATTCATTTCTTAACGAGGCAACATGTGAATTCTCTTAAAGCATACTCAATGATTTACCATCTTGTTATTTACAAAAGCATTCAATCAAAAACTCAGATTGTTAAGGCGCAAGCGAATCAGCAAATGAGACTTCGTCCACTCACCCAGATTAATCGTCTTCTGTTGCAGAGCCAGCAATCCGATCTTTCTGTTTATCTAGTACCTTCGCGGAGCGGGGCACTACAGAGGTAACCCTAGACACTCCTCCGGAAATACATCCATGTACTCAGCTATCAAGGGATATTGCACGCTCTGCTCCTCTACTGAAACTCCGCAGAAAACTCCACTGCTCTGCTCCGCCTCCTGTCTGGTGAACTCGAACTCTGGCTCTCTTGGCACTCTGAAAAGAACTCTACCACTACGACAATCTATACTGGCATGGTGCCTACTCAACCATTCCATATCGAGTACAATATTGTAGTTCGATAATGGCATTACGAGCAGACTCACATCCAGTTCTAGGCCTCCCAAACTACTCTTCGATCCTTGCAAACATGACGGACGAGGATGATACCACCCCCAGTCGTGATCTTGCAACTCCTAGACAATAGTTCAAAAGAAAGCTGGTGTCTAACAGTAAATAATACAGACACAAAACTATGCTAAGCCCCCGAATCAAATAAAGCGAATGCAGGAAAGGAGTCGAAAAAACAGAACCTGCTATCAGATCTCCTACTGCCTCTGCATCCTCGGCTAACATGGCAAAGTCTTGTCCCTGCTGACCTCCTCAGGTCTGCTGCTGGTGCTGGATAAACTTCTGCTGCTGGATCTGCAATGGTCCCTTCTGCTGTCCTGTGGGAGCCTTGGCTCCTGCTCCCTGAGCTGTACGTCCTGAAGACATGGGACAGTCCCTCAGCTGGTGCTCCGCGGAACCACAAAGTAGGCACTTGCCTGGCCTCTTCCTACAATCGTTCAATACATGTCCTAGCTTCTTCCAGAAAGTGCAACTGATGGATTGCTGCTGTCTAGGTGCCTGCTGTATCTGCTTCTGCTGGAAAGGCTTCTGCTGATGCTGCTGCTGATAATGGGACCTCTTGGTCGGGCTTCTACTGCCATCGGCTCTATGTGAATCATAACCTCTTTTCAGCTTCAGTTCAAGGTCGTCCTCCGCTGCCATAGCTTCCGACAGAACCTCCTCAAAAGTAGCATTTCTGTTGCTCTTGGTCAAGGACCTGACTTCCTTAACCAAGCCCTTCCTGAACCTCCTAGCCGTCGCTGTCTTGCTAAGGCCCTCCATAAATCTATCCAGACGGTAGAACACTCCGGCGTACTCTGTACTGTCTGGTTTCAATGAAGCAGGTTCTCGAACGGCATCTCCAAGGCGCCAAGTGCTGTGTCGGGGAACAACTTCTTCTTGAAGAGCTTCTTGAAAGCCTCCCAAGTCTGCCCCTCTGTACCAACCCTGGGGTCGATCTGGTACCATGTGTGAGTAAGGACCTACATCTGGCTGCTCGCTGCTTCTATCTGAAGCCTAGCTGGTATCTCCGCAAGGCAAAAGATCTCCTCTATATACTCAATCCAGTCGTCGGTATATAGGATACCCTCAGTACCCTTGAAGTCTCGTAGCCGCATCTTTTAGAAGTCTAGAATGCCCGGAGTCCTCGACTGGTACGGCGGTATCTTTCCTTCTTGTGGTTGGGCAGCCTCCTTCTCTACGGCCACCATGGCTAGCTGATGGGCATTGTCAATGCCCTGTCTCATATCCTCCGTCTGGTGCCGCTGAGTCTCCATCATCTGCTGCATAAAGGCAAAGAACTGCGCCATATCAACTGTCCCTTGAGGTTGTGGTGGTAGCATCCCATGAACCCCTGGGGTAGTCCTCGGAACCGGTGGAGGAGCACCTCCAAAAGCTGCAGACGCTCCTACCTGAGCATGAACAAGAGGTATTGTGGTCCCAGGGTCCTGCTGCGTCGGGCGAGAAGTGGCAGACCTCTCAGCGTTATCCCTTAGGCTAGAGCGTTACGATCGTGTCTCCACCATCCTGAAGACAGATCAAACAAAGAATCAATTACTGAAAAAGAAGCGATATAATCAATGGAGGATAGTTTGTTTTCAAAAGAAGGCAATTAACAACAAGAATTAGATAAGAGTTTTTCTAATATGATTGAGTACCTTAACTTATATCCTATATCCTACTTCAGGCTGTAGTGATACTCTAGTTCGAGTACCACTAAGAAATCGTACTAGTTGCGACTCGACTGGACCTGCATGGGCCACTACTAAAAATATGTCACGACCCGCACCCAGTGTAAGGGCACGAAAAGTGGGTATGTCCAGCCTACGTCGCAGTATCGGCGGTAGAACGCTGTCCTAGGTCACAACATCTAACATAATATGGAGTATGCTCCGAAAGGAGAATAACATATAAGGTACAACTCAATCACGATATCTAAGATGGAATAGAAGATAAGATAATCTCAACAGAGAGTCACAAATATGAATAATAAGTCTCGGGGTAAACCACACCATAGACAACATCTCAGTACAATCTCAAATGTCTCATAAAGCTAGATAATAAGATAAGTTTAGACTAAGCTAATGTCAAGTCCTCAGCAACTACTGGATCCTCCTAAGGGGCCAGGTCACCTGTGTCAACTAGGCCTACTCCATAGTAAGTATCACAATAATTCTCATTATCTGTAATTTTTTTAACGGGTCCAATCAGGACATGAACAAATACATATCTCTCACACAGTTCATAACATAAAAGGAAAATATGAACAAGCTATAGAATAATATACATGAAACATTGTAAAAAAGAGTAGAGAGACTGTAAAAAGATAAACATGATATAGTGGAAATAAATATACATGATATAGATAAGAAAACTGAACTAACTACGTGATTTAGAGCACATGTTTGGTTATATAAACAGGCTTAGGTTGTACATGACTTAAATCTAGATTGGAGTTGCACATGAGATGGGTGTAAGTCACATAACCAAATAAATACTCCCCCTGCCCCAATCAATACACAAAGATCTGTCCAAGTTATGTTATTGCACATGAAAGAGTAGTGACTCACATGAATAGCTAGTCCACATGAGTACCACTGGTTTATACATGAAGGCTCACATGATCATGAGTGTACATGAATATCACATGGGTATACATGAATAAATACGAATACAAGAAGTAGACGATACACATGATAAAGTACATGAGCATAATATATCTGATTTATTCGAGGGGATAACATCGCATGAAGAGATCCATATAGTACTAATCCGCGATAACATCGTGACAGCATCAAGTAAACAAGTCTATAACAAGTAAATATGTCCAACCAAGTATGAAACGGTCAGAGAATGTACTCGCATGGTAATCCGAGCTGCTGATGAGGAAGTGTGACTGAATTGGAGTAATGTATTCCTATTTAAAATAATCATAAGTCACAACATGGTCTAAAATATCTTAAGAAAGGTCTACAATGCAGTTCTACATGATTCTAGGTCCTTCTAAGTCAAAGTCAACCCTTGGTCAACTCTGGTCAAACCTGGTCAACTCTGGTCAAACTTGGTCAACTATAAGTCAACTAGTCCATTTACTAATTTTTAGGTCAAACACAATTTATCGAGTCATTCTGAGCTCGTTTGAGTCGATTTGGATCAAGTTTGATCCAAAGTTGACTTTTGTCAACATGGTCAACTTGCTAGTCAACTCAACTAATCTAGGCTCATTGGGTCAATCCTAAACTGACTCATGTCTCCCTAGGTTACACTCAATAGAAAACACATTTATATATACTTATATATCTTCATTTAATGCAATTTATATATTACAATATATTCAATGTCGAGTGAAGGGCTGCTACGGGGGTCAAAACCGAAATAAAACTTATATATATATATATATATATATATATATATATATATATATATATATATATATATATATATATAATTTTTTTTTGAAAGCAACCATTTTATTCACACACACAAAAGCAACCATTAAGTAAGAAGCTATATATATATACATATACAAACATATATACAAATATACATAGAAAGGAAAGGAAAAGGGCATCTAGACATATACTCAACAAAACATATATCCTTTTCCGATGAGGAGGAACAGACTTTGGCGTATCCTCTCCGCTTTGCTCTGGTGGGCAAGTTCTCTCATAGCAAGCCTGCTATTGAGGTGATCCGGAAAGCTCTCTCTGGCTTTCAGTTTAAAGGGGATATCAAAGCAGGAGTCATAGATCGAAAACATATTCTTATTCGGCCTTCCCTTGAGGAGGATTATCTACGACTTCGTTCCAAGGACACATGGTTCATCTCTCGGGCTCCTATAAGGGTATTCAAATGGGAACCAGATTTCTCTCCGATGTTCGAGTCGTCGCTCATGCCTGTATGGGTAGATCTCCCAGATCTCCCTCACCATCTATATGCGAAGGAGGCCCTTTTTGCAATCACTTCTGCGATAGGTACCCCACTAAAACTTGATAGAGCTACACAAGAGTTGTCTCGACCTAGTAGGGCTCGAGTCTTCGTTGAGGTAGATGCGAGTAAGCCAATACAATATCGCATTCGGATAAATCGGTCGAGGGGTAGAAGCTTTTGGCAAAACATTGAATATGATTATATTCCTTTATACTGCTCACATTGTCATCATCAAGGACATCAAATGTCAACTTGCAAATTGAAGAATAAAGGTAAGGAAGTCCTGCCACAAGAACCACATCAGGAAGCTGTGGTGGGGGCAGGATCAGGGTCGATGGGATTGAAGGTCACATCTATTCTTCAAAGAGCCAATACGGATCGGAGCGAGCAGGACGTGAATCGCACATATTCTGATGCAGCTGCCACAACATCAAACCCTCCTGTTCAGGAGCCCCTTACAACTCCTGCAGCAGTTGTTCCGAACGTAGAGAATAATTTGCAAACAAGCGTGACGATCATGGAGTCTTTAATTCCTTTGGACCCCACTGCCTTTAATGTTGCACATAGTCCAGTGCATGATTTGCCAATTGAGCCAATCGGCATATCAGAGCCGCCGGGTGTTGAGCATAATGAGACAGCAGAAGTAGTGGTGGTTAAGTCTATTAATGATTCTCATCTGGCGGCGTGCGTCACCACTCATGATGACGTAGGTCACTCTTCAGAAGAAGGAGAGATAGTCGCTGCCCCGGCGGATCGGGAGAATCCTTCTGTTGTTCGGTGCTGGGCAGATGAAGTCGAGAGTGACCCGGATGACCGGCACGGTACGGGAATGGAGGCAGATGATGGGTGTTCGGGTGATATCCGAACTGAAGTCGAGCGTCCTCTCACAGACGTCGGGCTTCAATCCACAGAAGCCTCTCAGAAGAAGAGGAAGACTCAGAAGGTGGTTCCGCCCTCCGACCGAGTCACAAGGCAATCGGCAAACTCCGCTCTCACTGGTAAACCCAAACCCACCTTTAATGTTTAATACGCTCATTTGGAACGTGAGAGGCATTGCCGACCCAATGACTCTGAAAAGGATCAAGACTCTGGTGAGAATCCATAAGATTGTGTTCCTTGGCATCATTGAACCGAAAGTTGATAGTTGTCAGCTCTTGCACTATCAGTTGAAGCTAGGTTTTGCTCAGGCTTTTTCGAATGATCGGGGTAATATCTGGGTTATGTCTAAGTCGAATTGTGATATTGCTATTCAAGACACATTTGATCAGGCATTGACTGTATCTCTCTCGCACCACATGCTTCCTACTCCTGTATTTTTTACTATTGTCCATGGTGATAACACTAAGGAGGGTCGTCGATTGTTATGGGACAGACTTGCACACCTTCAGTTCTCTCTTTACGCTCCTTGGTCCATTGGAGGTGATTTTAATGCCATATTGAGGTCAGGAGAGAAAATCGGTGGTCGTCCTCCTGACCAGGTTTCCATCGAGGAGTTTGCCAATTTCATTCTCTCTACAGGTCTGGTAGAGCTTCAATATTCGGGTAGCTACTTCACATGGATCAAATCTAAGCAGGATGGCCGTCGGGGATCCAGATTGGATCAAGTCCTGGTTGATAATGCCTGGTTAGATATAGCGCCGCTATCTTCGGTTGAGCACTTAAATCGTGCTGAATCAGACCACGCTCCACTGCTGACCAAATTCAAATCGAATGTGGCAGTAGGCAAAAAGCAGTTTAGATTCTTAGATTTTTGGGTCAAACATGAAGGATTTAAAGCTTTAATAGAACAAGCCTGGTTCTCTATTGATCATAGACTTGCTATTACGCGGGTAGCTCTTCGACTTGAGGCTTGCAGAAAGGTTCTTTCAACCTGGAGTCGGGTCACGTATGGAGATATATTCCAACAGGTGAAATCAGCGGAAGATGATGTCTTGGCAGCAGAGATTCTCCATGAACAGCACAACACTATGGAGAGCCATCAACAGTTATCCAGGGCGACCGCAATCCTTAAGCAACGGGTTAGTATAGAGGAGGCTTATTGGAAACAGAAGTCTAGAATGAAATAGGATCTGCAAGGTGATAAAAACACTGCATATTTTCATGGGTGTGTGACAAATCGAAAATGGTCATTGCAAATTCATTCTATCACTAAGGAAGATGGGACTATTTTGAACGATAAACTTGAGATACATGCCTATGCCAAAGAGTTTTACTCTCAACTATATCAGAGAGGCACCATCCATGAGGACCTGGAGTTGATCGAGAACATACCTTCCCTGGTGACAGAGGAGGAGAATGATAAGCTGATTGCCCCTCCTTCTTCGGAAGAAATTTTGGAGGCCATCAAATCGCTCGACAAAAATAGCACGCCAGGGCCAGATGGGTTCACTCCTCTGTTTTTCCTTACATGCTGGGATATCATTGGTCAGGACATGACTGAGGCTATGGGACTCTTTGTGGATGGCTTTGCATTACCCCGCTCATTCACCAATACTTCACTGGTTCTGATACCGAAGGTGAAGCAGGCCAAATATCTCGGAGAGTATCGGCCAATCAGTTTGTGCTCGGTGATGAACAAGGTAATTTCTAAACTCTTGTCTCGTCGATTAGCTCCTCTGCTGCCACGTCTTATTTCACCCGAACAGAGCGGGTTTGTTCAAGGTAGAGAAATTGTCGACAATATTCTCCTAGCACAGGAAATGATGGCTCGTATGAACAAGAAGAATAGAGGTGGAAATGTGGCTATTAAACTAGATATGATGAAGGCCTATGATAGGGTCGATTGGAGATTTCTACTGAAAGTGCTTCGGAAATTTGGGTTTCATAATAAATGGGTTGACATGATGTTGCGGCTTGTCAACAATGTCTGGTATGCGCCTCTTATCAATGGAGAGTCGACAGAGTATTTCCAGGCTTTTCGTGGAGTTCGGCAGGGTGATCCACTATCTCCTGCTCTGTTTATTCTTGCGGCGGAGGTTCTATCGCGAAGTTTGAAGCATCTACCACAGTCTGATGGATTCACTACTTTCATTTCTCCTCGAGGTTGTCCTCCAATTACTCATTTGGCTTACGCAGATGATATTCTGCTATTCTTAGCTGGAGATGTTCGATCTGTCGCTAAGATTACCGAGTTATTAACGCGATATGAGCAAGCTTCCGGGCAGTTGATCAATAAGGCTAAGTCATCTATCTTTATGTCAACAGCAGTTCTTCAGGAAAGAGGCTCTGAACTGGCTCAAAGAACAGGCTTTAGTATTGGCTCACCGCCATTTACTTACCTAGGGTGTCCTCTTATGGCAGGAAGACGTAATGGGGGCATGTACGAGGAGCTACTCAATCGTATTCGGAGCAAGGTTGAAGGTTGGCACAACAAAATTCTTTCACCTGGTGGGAAGCTTGTGTTAATTAAATCAGTTCTCACGTCCATCCCTGTGTATACGTTAGCGGCTTGTAATCCCCCCATTGCGGTTTTGCATCGACTGGAGGCTATGTTCTCTAGTTTTTTCTGGGGTAGTCAAGATGGTGTTGTGAAGAAGACATGGCTTGGTTGGGATCGAATTACTAGAACTAAACAAGAAGGGGGGCTAGGGGTTAAAAGACTGGAGGATATGATGCATGCTTTCACTATAAAGCTGTGGTAGAAATTTTTGACTCAAGAGAGCTTATGGACAACATTCTTCAAAGCCAAATACTGTACTCATACTAGTCCTTCTAATGTAGTGCTTACATCTAATGCTTCCCATGTTTGGAAGAGATTGATTGCGGGAAGAGGAATGGCTCAACATAGAATCAACTATGTTAATGATATCTGGAGTTGGGGCCATAATCAGTCGGGCAAGTTCACACTAGCATCTGCTTGGGATATAGCAAGGGTACACAGGCCAATCCTATCAAACTTTACTCATATCTGGAGTACCTGTATACCAATCAAATGGTCGGTATTGCTTTGGAGAATTCTGTACAACAAGTTACCTACTGATGACAATATTACCCGTCTTGGGTATAGCTTGGCTTCCAAATGTTACTGTTGTGATGACAGTCATTCCGAGTCATTGGAACACTTGATGAATCAAAGTGAGAAGGCTAAGGCAGTGTGGGAAGCTCTTCAATATGCTTACGGAGTGAGGTCTAGAGGGCGCACACTAGCTGAGCGGCTTCGAGATTGGTGGAGGAAAAAGAAAAAGCACAAGAAAGAGATTGTGGCAGCAGCAGTATTATGGGTCCTGTGGAAAGACAGAAACAAATGGAGGTACGAGAACTACTCATATGATGCTGACAAGTTGATTGCAGAAGCCCACAGACAGGTGGCGAAGGCTACAATCCGATGTAGGCACAAATAGTGTCTTTTTGTACTGGTTTACCTACTATTCAATAAAATTTTGGAGTTGAAAAAAAAAATATATATATATATATATATATATATATATATATATATATATATATAAAATATATATATATATATATATATATATATATATATATAATATATATATATATATATATTTTATATATATATATATATATATATATATATATATATATATATATATATATAATATATATAAAAAAAATATATATATAATATATATATATATGTATATATATATATATTTATTTATTTATTTATTTATATATATAAATATATATATATATATATATATATCACAAGATGGCTCTGTTCCCCTTTCCATCCTGCTCTCCCCAGAGGGATTCCCCCCTCCGCCGCTAGCCGGCGGTCGGAGGTCCCCTTCTTCCCTTCCCCCTCTCCTCGGTTCCATGATTCTCCCCCCAGACCTCCTCGCTTTCTTCGGGCGATCCTCCCCGTCGCTCCCACCCTTGCCCCATGCCTCTGCTAACACTCCTCCGCCGCCCTTCCTCCCCTTCCACTCACCCTCCTCCATCGGCCTTCCGCATGTTTCATCGTCCCCGCTCACCCTCCTCCACTCATCTTCCTTCCCATCCACCTTCCCCTCCGTCCTCCCCTTCCTTCTGCATCTCCCCTCTCCTCGGCGACCTGGCGCGGCTGTAACACCCAGTTTTCCACAAGAGGGTAATTTTAAAATTTTATAATTATAATTATTATTTAATGGTATTTATTTCATGTTATGATTTTTAGTGATTTTTAATTATTTTTAAACTATTTAAATTCATGACTTATGATTTGGTGTCTCGCTAGTGTTCATTTCCAGACTGAGGGGTATTTTAGTCATTTTTGTAATTTTAAGAATTATTTGGGATTATTAATTATTATTTATATTTAATAGAATTTATTAGAATTTATGGGAATTTTTAGGAATTATTTTGGATTTATTTAGACTAGTTTGATTTTTGACTAGTTTTGACTCATGTAGACCAACCTAGGAACTAACCCTAGTTAGTTGGGCTTGGTTAGGTCAAGTGACCCTAGTCTAACCTAGTGTGACTCAAGTTAGTGGTTAGTGATTCATAGAACTTGATTTAGGAATTTAGGAATCAAGTATTTTGATAATGGCTTGTGGTTTCACAAGTCATTTTGTGACTAAACTTGATAGGACTAGCTAACCTAGCTCAAACCCCACCCAAACCCAACATGGCTGACCAGCTAGGTTTAACCTAGGGATTCCCCCTATTTAATCCCTCCTAGTTTTTAGGGCTAGCCTCTTTTAAGGTTCTTTCAAAAGTTCTAAGGAAAGAGGTGAGTCCCATCTTCCTAAAATTATTAAAAATCCATTTTAAATCCTTTCTTCCCCAAACCAATTCCATTAGGACCTAAAATTCATCCTCTTGCTGCTGGTATGATTTATTTGCAGGAAGACATCAATTTGTGGGACTTGGTGGCTAGAGGAGTTCTTCCATTTGAAGGCCTTTTCATTCATTGTGCATCGATAGGTATAACTTCCAATAACCCATTAAATTCCTATTTAAATTCATTTTAGGAAGGCCCTAGCCCTACCCCGACTGTAGGATAGGCTAAACCTAGGGTTCGAATTCGTTTCGTGTCCATATCGGACACGTATCAATAGGTTGCTTTTAGTGTTCGACGAAATGTCCCAAAGGACACTTCGTTCAGATTTCAGGGAAGTTTTTGAATAGGAATATAGTCCTAGGGCTTGCTTATAGGTTTCGAGTGTCGCCCTTAGGTTTCTGTGTCGTGTCGAGTCATGGTCGACACGTGCACGCACGGATTCGTGGCGCGCGCACGAGCACTGTAGCTCCCCTGCTACCAGTGTGCTCGTGCGGGCTGCACAGGACACGAGGATGCACGAAATTTGACACTGAGCAAGGGGCAGTGTCTGTCATGACACTCCCCAAGTCTTGTGTCGGTTGGTGTCGTGTCGGACATGAAAACTTGTGTGCATGAGGTAGGCTGTGCGTGTTCAGTGTTTGGGCTTGTTCTGTTGATTAGATTCGATTCTAATGGTTAAATTCCTGTTTAAGCTTGTAAATTAGATCCTAATATATATTATATAATGTATGTAGATTAGTTTACATGTTTAAGTTAAGTTTGTATGTAGAATATTGGATTGGGTTTGGCAATGAACCATTTCCTGATACACACTAGCACTGTCATACGATTTCTGATTTTTCCAGTTCCTAACATTGATCCTTGCTTGATTAAATTGGCATAATTCTCATTGTCTAATGCAAGTTTAAGACTCAAACATTTAATACCTGTAGTTTAGTTTTACAGTTGAAAATGGGGTTTGGTTGTGAATTGAAATGTTGACATTGGGATGACTTTGATAATTGATAACCTATAGCCTTCAGTCCAGTTCCAATATATGGTGTTAAAACTGAGTTTTGTTTAATAATTACTGTTGTGTATAATCCTAATGATTTGATTTTCCTGCATGATATATCCATTGTCAATTAAGTTCTTAATTTGCAAGTTAGACTTGGGTTAACAAAAGAGGATTTGGTATGGGTTTTGATCCATTCCCTGTTTTGAGATGGGAAATATGAGGACTATAAAATTGTTCCAGATTTCATTGATTGATACCAATAAATATTTTCCTTTCCTTACTGCAATTTTACTGATAGATGAATACCTGAGAATTAACTGATATGTTAACCTTGATACTAAACTGTGAACTAAGTCCCAGTTTTGATTTTAAACCTGAGATTGAAGTAGAGGTTAAACCTGAGTTTAGGTAAGTTCTCATTGTTTTGAGATATAAAAACCTGAGATTGAGAAGGGGTATTTCCTGCACAGTTTTACAGTATACGCACACACACTGTTTTGGTTTTCTTTCACTGATTATGTGATTTCCTGTACACTGTTTCACAGTACACATTCACACACACACCATATCTCTATTCCCTGTTTTACTCATGAACACATGTTCCTTTCTCCCTTACTGTGGTTTCCTGCACACAGGACACCTATACACTAGGTCATATTAGACACGCATGGCCCCTCCTTGTATAACCCTAGCACCACACACACACTTTGAATTTCTGTATACACTGTTTTTATTTCCCTTTCACTGTCATATTTAAATTCCTGTACACCCTCACCCATACACACACTAGTCCACACACTCCCCTCTTTTACTGTTTTGGATACTACCTGCCTACACACACACATATTTCTCTCTTTATTTGTACTGCCTGCAAACAGTTTACACACATACAATATGTTTCCCTGTTCTTGACAGTTTATTGACACACACTTCTTTATTTCCACACACACACACACATGCTTCCCTCTATATACACATGTTTATGCATCCTAGATATGAATGTCTATTTGTGGTGTGTGCAATGCTTAGGCAATGTGAATACCTGTGTACTTGTGAGTGTATGTCTATATGTATGTACATATAGTATTTAGCCTAGGTATGTATAGTGTTAATTCAATAACTGTATCTATAAATATATTGTTGGATATACATGGGTGTAATGGGTACTTGGAATGTGGTGTGATGTCTAGTATAGACTTGTTAGAGCCTAGCATGACTTGTTAGACCTAGATAGTTGAGTTTAGACTTGATTAGACTAGGTTGACCTAGTTTGACTTCTAGGGTTGACCAAAGTTGACCAAGAGTTGACTTTGGCCTAGATTGACTTAGAATCATGTAGAATGCATAGTAGGACTCCATTTTACTATTTTGGACTTGTTGTGACTTGTGCTGTTCTGATTAGGAGCCAGACACCACTCCTCGGACGGTACTTTTCATATTGGACACTCAGATACAGGCGAGTACATTCTCTGATCGTTTCATACTTGTCACGACTTATATTCTCGCTCTAGATTACTTTTACTTGATGCTGTCACGTTATCATCACGGATTGGTACTATACGGATCTCTTCTTGGGATGTTACCCCCTTAGCGGGCGCATCAGATACTTTATGACATGTGTTTCATGTACATCATGTATTCCTTGTATCTGCGTTATTTATGTACACTCATGTTCTCTCATGTTCTTATATGTACGTTCATGTACTCTCATGTTCTTTTATGTACGCTCATGTTTGCCAATGTGTTTCTTGTATAACCAAAACATCATGTCCGTAACGTAACTTGAACAGATCCTTGTGTATTGATTGTGGGTAGGGGTGAGTATAAATGGTCATGTGATTTACCCATCATGTACATTCTGTTACTTTTCATGTTCATCATGTACAACCTAAGCCAATTACATGCCATCTTGTACTCTAAATCACTAGTCACTTACAGTTCTTACTTATCATTTATATATATTTTCAGTTATCAAATATCTCTACTGTTTTCATGTACATCTTCTTACAGCGTTTCATGTATTTTATTCTATTGTCTGCTTTATATTTCCTGACATGATATGAACTGCATGAGATGTATTGTGCTCGCTCCTGTCCTGACTGGACCTGTTGAAAATATTATAGAGGACGAGGAGGAGGCTGGTCTGAATACTTACTACGGGGCAGCCTTAGATGACACCTGCGAGCTGGACCCTGAGGAGGACCCAGCTCTAGCTGAGGATATCACCCCGATTGCCTAGTTTAGATTAGTTAGGCTTATCTTCCTTTATGTAGTCAAGAGTCATATTTTAGCTAGACTTTATTTGGAGTTCAGAGTTGTATATATTCTTTCATTCTGTATCTGAGACCATGTACTTTTGGATATTGCTGGGTTTATCTTCGACTACTTTTCATCAATTTATTTCCTTGAGTTCTATTTCATATCGTGCTATCTCTTCCTTAGTTGTGATTGAGTTTTACTGCTATGTCACCCATTTCGGGGAGTATAAACTGTTTAGATAGATATTGTTAGATGTATGTTGACCTAGGACAGCGTTCTACCGCCGACACTGCGGCGTAGACTGGGCGTTGTTACGTTCTCGTACCCTCACAGTGGGTGCGGGTCGTGACACGTTTTTAGTGGTGGCCCATGCAGGTCTCGACTAGAAGTGTAGTGGTATTCGAATTAGAGTATCACTACAGCCTGTAGTAGGATATAGGATATTAATTTTAAGGTACTCAATCACTTTAGAAAAATTCCTTTTATTGCCATCTAAATCCTTTTGTCAGCTGATCCTTTGAATTATAATTGTCCGCCTTTGTTATTTCGCTTCTTTCTCAGAAATTGATACTCTTGTTTGTCTATCTTCAGGATGGTAGAGACTCGATCGCAGCGTGCCGTCCATGAGGATGCTATAGAGGGGACTGCTACCTCTCAGCCAGCACGGCGAGGCCAGGGGACTGCAGCTCTTGTCACCTCAGCTCGTGTTGAGACCTCGGCAGCCACAGCAGGGGGTATGCATCCACCGACTGGGAGGCAGGACCCGGTCTTTCCAGAGGATCCTTTCCAGCCGCCACCGCCTCCAGGACATGTGGACGCAGCTCAGATGTTCGCATATTTTTAGCAGTTCATGGACCGACAGCAGGCTCGACAGGACAGAGGCATGGAGTTGGCCGTCACGACAGCCGCAGCTCGACCAGTGGTGCAACAACCAAAGACACTGGGGATCGAGCAGTTTCAGAAGATGAGCCCCAGAGACTTTCTGGGGACAGAGGGGATCCTATATGCCGATGAGTGGATCGAGCATATAGAAGAGATCTTCCGCCCGGCCAGGATACCAGCAGATCTTCAGATCGAGGCCACAGCTAGCCGGATGTGAGATCTTGCTCGCACCTGGTATCAGTCAGACCCCAGGGTGGGGGTAGCTGGGCAGACTTGGGAGCAGTTCAAGGGCTTCTTCAAGAAGAAGTTCTTCCCAGATTCAGCACTCAGAGCCTTGGAGACGCAGTTCGAGAGCCTAGTCCAGGGGAGTCTTTCAGTGGAGGAGTATGCGGGGGAGTTTGGCCGCCTCGGCAGGTTTGTGGAGGGCTTGAGCGAGACGGCGAAGGCCTAGAGGTTTCGGAAGGGTCTAGTCAAGGAGGTCAAGTCCTTGACCAAGGGCAACCGGGATGCTACATTCGAGGAGATCTTGACGGGAGCCTTGTTGGCAGAGGATGATCTTGAGCTTAGGCTCAAGAGGGGGCGAGACCCAGTCGGGGGCAGCAGCAGCGGAGGCCAGGCCAAGAAGCCTCACCTTCAGCACCAGCAGCCGAGGCAGTTCCAGCCGTAGCCATTCCAGTAGAGACAGCAGCAGCAGCAGCAGCAGAGGCAGCAGCATGTTATCTTTTGTCCCTTCTGTAAGAAACCAGGGCACGATTGGGGTGAATGCCGGCTGAGGCTAGGCAAGTGCCTACTCTGCGGATCATCAGATCATCAGTTGAGAGAGTGTCCCAAGTCTGCGGGACGGACAGCTAAGGGAGCAGGAACTAGGGCTCCGGCAGGACAACAGAGAGGACCAGCATTGCAGACTCAGCAACAGAGGTTCGTACAGCATCAGCAGCAGGCCAGTGGAGGCCAGCAAGGACGAGCTTACGCCATGACACTTGAGGATGCTCGGGCAGTAGGAGAGGTGCTAGCAGGTTCTGATCTTCTCAGTTCCATTCTACTCTGTCTCATTATACCTATCCTGAAATTCTATTCCATCTATTTCTATCTGTTTCCTCATTGTTGATAAGTTTGATCTGGTGTTTCGTTATGTTTGTTTTTCTTCTGAGAAAATCATATGGGCTAGGTCACCTCAGTTATGGGATCTAGAATCTTTGATGGTCATGTTAGTTGGCATAGTGAGGACATATAGTCAGATTTTGGATGTATTTCTCGGGTATGGGAATTTAAGATTTTTGCCGTCGCATGCGGCAATGCGAAAATTTTAAATACCATAAACCTAAGGATACGTACCTTAGTCAAGGACTCTGTGATTATCGTAGCCATGCTCACTTGCACGACGAAGATTCTGAGTATCATGATTTTTGGATAGACGCATATGATTATCTGACGGTATGTTTGAGACTTTGATTGTGGGGTGTATGACCTAGAAGGACTACTACCATTTTAATTTCGAGGACGAAATTTTTGTAAGGTGGGTAGGATTGTAACACCCAGTTTTCCACAAGAGGGTAATTTTGAAATTTTATAATTATAATTATTATTTAATGGTATTTATTTCATGTTATGATTTTTAGTGATTTTTAATTATTTTTAAACTATTTAAATTCATGACTTATGATTTGGTGTCTTGCTAGTGTTCATTTCCAGACTGAGGGGTATTTTAGTCATTTTTGTAATTTTAAGAATTATTTGGGATTATTAATTATTATTTAGATTTAATAGAATTTATTAGAATTTATGGGAATTTTTAGGAATTATTTTGGATTTATTTAGACTAGTTTGATTTTTGACTAGTTTTGACTCATGTAGACCAACCTAGAAACTAACCCTAGTTAGTTGGGCTTGGTTGGGTCAAGTGACCCTAGTCTAACCTAGTGTGACTCAAGTTAATGGTTAGTGATTCATAGAACTTGATTTAGGAATTTAGGAATCAAGTATTTTGATAATGGCTTGTGGTTTCACAAGTCATTTTGTGACTAAACTTGATAGGACTAGCTAACCTAGCTCAAACCCCACCCAAACCCAACATGGCTAACCAGCTAGGTTTAACCTAGGGATTCCCTCCTATTTAATCCCTCATAGTTTTTAGGGCTAGCCTCTTTTAAGGTTCTTTCAAAAGTTCTAAGGAAAGAGGTGAGTCCCATCTTCCTAAAATTATTAAAAATCCATTTTAAATCCTTTCTTCCCCAAACCAATTCCATTAGGACCTAAAATTCATCCTCTTGCTGCTGGTATGATTTATTTGCAGGAAGACATCAATTTGTGGGACTTGGTGGCTAGAGGAGTTCTTCCATTTGAAGGCTTTTTCATTCATTGTGCATCAATAGGTATAACTTCCAATAACCCATTAAATTCCTGTTTAAATTCATTTTAGGAAGGCCCTAGCCCTACCCCGACTGTAGGATAGGCTAAACCTAGGGTTCGAATCCGTTTCGTGTCCATATCGGACACGTATCAATAGGTTGCTTTTAGTGTTCGACGAAATGTCCCAAAGGACACTTCGTTCAGATTTCAGAGAAGTTTTTGAATAGGAATATAGTCCTAGGGCTTGCTTATAGGTTTCGAGTGTCGCCCTTAGGTTTCTGGGTCGTGTCGAGTCATGGTCGACACGTGCACGCGCAGATTCGTGGCGCGCGCACGAGCACTGTAGCTTCCCTGTTACCAGTGTGCTCGTGCGGGCTGCACAGGACACGAGGACGCACGAAATTTGACACTGAGCAAGGGGCAGTGTCTGTCATGACACTCCCCAAGTCTTGTGTCGGTTGGTGTCGTGTCGGACACGAAAACTCGTATGCATGAGGTAGGCTGTGCGTGTTCAGTGTTTGGGCTTGTTCTGTTGATTAGATTCGATTCTAATGGTTAAATTCCTGTTTAAGCTTGTAAATTAGATCCTAATATATATTATATAATGTATGTAGATTAGTTTACATGTTTAAGTTAAGTTTGTATGTAGAATATTGGATTGGGTTTGGCAATGAACCATTTCCTGATATACACTAGCACTGTCACACAATTTCTGATTTTTCCAGTTCCTAACATTGATCCTTGCTTGATTAAATTGGCATAATTCTTATTGTGTAATACAAGTTTAAGACTCAAACATTTAATACCTGTAGTTTAGTTTTACAGTTGAAAATCGGGTTTGGTTGTGAATTGAAATGTTGACATTGGGATGACTTTGATAATTGATAACCTATAGCCTTCAGTCCAGTTCCAATATATGGTGTTAAAACTGAGTTTTGTTTAGTAATTACTGTTGTGTATAATCCTAATGATTTGATTTTCCTGCATGACAAATCCATTGTTAATTAAGTTCTTAATTTGCAAGTTAGACTTGGGTTAACAAAAGAGGATTTGGTATGGGTTTTGATCCATTCCCTGTTTTGAGATGGGAAATATGAGGACTATAAAATTGTTCTAGATTTCATTGATTGATACCAATAAATGTTTTCCTTTCCTTACTGCAATTTTACTGATAGATGAATACCTGAGAATTAACTGATATGTTAACCTTGATACTAAACTGTGAACTAAGTCCCAGTTTTGATTTTAAACCTGAGATTGAAGTAGAGGTTAAACCTGAGTTTAGGTAAGTTCTCATTGTTTTGAGATATAAAAACCTGAGATTGAGAAGGGGTATTTCCTGCACTGTTTCACAGTATACGCATACACACTGTTTTGGTTTTCTTTCACTGATTATGTGATTTCCTGTACACTGTTTCACAGTACACATTCACACACACACCATATCTCTATTCCCTGTTTTACTCATGAACACATGTTCCTTTCTCCCTTTCTGTGGTTTCCTGCACACAGGACACCTATACACTAGGTCATATTACACACGCATGGCCTCTCCTTGTATAACCCTAGCACCACACACACACTTTGAATTTCTGTATACACTATTTTATTTCCCTTTCACTGTCACATTTAAATTCCTATACACCCTCACCCATACACACACTAGTCCACACACTCCCCTCTTTTACTGTTTTGGATACTACCTGCCTACACACACACACATTTCTCTCTTTATTTTGTACTGCCTGCAAACAGTTTACACACATACAATATGTTTCCCTGTTCTTGACAGTTCATTGACACATACTTCTCTATTTCCACACACACACACACATGCTTCCCTCTATATACACATGTTTATGCATCCTAGATATGAATGTCTATTTGTGGTGTGTGCAATGCTTAGGCAATGTGAATACCTGTGTACTTGTGAGTGTATGTCTATATGTATGTACATATAGTATTTAGCCTAGGTATGTATAGTGTTAATTCAATAACTGTATCTATAAATATATTGTTGGATATACATGGGTGTAATGGGTACTTGGAATGTGGTGTGATGTCTAGTATAGACTTGTTAGAGCCTAGCATGACTTGTGATAGTTGAGTTTAGACTTGATTAGACTAGGTTGACCTAGTTTGACTTCTAGGGTTGACCAAAGTTGACCAAGAGTTGACTTTGGCCTAGATTGACTTAGAATCATGTAGAATGCATAGTAGGACTCCATTTTACTATTTTGGACTTGTTGTGACTTGTGCTGTTCTGATTAGGAGCCAGACACCACTCCTCGGACGGTACTTTTCATATTGGACACTCAGATACAGGCGAGTACATTCTCTGATCGTTTCATACTTGTCACGACTTATATTCTCGCTCTAGATTACTTTTACTTGATGCTGTCACGTTATCATCACGGATTGGTACTATACGGATCTCTTCATGGGATGTTACCCCCTTAGCGGGTACATCGGATACTTTATGACATGTGTTTCATGTACATCATGTATTCCTTGCATCTGCGTTATTCATGTACACTCATGTTCTCTCATGTTCTTACATGTACGTTCATGTACTCTCATGTTCTTTCATGTACGCTCATGTTTGCCCATGTGTTTCTTGTATAACCAAAACATCATGTCCGTAACGTAACTTGAACAGATCCTTGTGTATTGATTGTGGGTAGGGGTGAGTATAAATGGTCATGTGATTTACCCATCATGTACACTCTGTTACTTTTCATGTTCATCATGTACAACCTAAGCCAATTACATGCCATCTCGTACTCTAAATCACTAGTCACTTACAGTTCTTACTTATCATGTATATATATTTCCAGTTATCAAATATCTCTCTTGTTTTCATGTACATCTTCTTACAGCGTTTCATGTATTTTATTCTATTGCCTGCTTTATATTTCCTGACATGATATGAACTGCATGAGATGTATTGTGCTCGCTCCTGTCCTGACTGGACCTGTTGAAAATATTACAGAGGACGAGGAGGAGGCTGGTCTGGATACTTACTACGGGGCAGCCTTAGATGACACCTGCGAGCTGGACCCTTAGGAGGACCCAGCTCTAGCTGAGGATATCACCACGATTGCCTAGTTTAGATTAGTTAGGCTTATCTTCCTTTATGTAGTCATGAGTCATGTTTTAGCTAGACTTTATTTGGAGTTCAGAGTTGTATCTATTCTTTTATTCTGTATCTGAGACCATGTACTTCTGGATATTGTTGGGTTTATCTTGGACTACTTTTCATCTATTTATTTCCTTGAGTTCTATTTTATATCATGCTATCTCTTCCTTAGTTGTGATTGAGTTTTACTGCTATGTCACCACATTTCGGGGAGTATAAACTGTTTAGATAGATATTGTTAGATGTATGTTGACCTAGGACAACGTTCTACCGCCGATACTGCGGCGTAGGCTGGGCGTTGTTACGTTCTCGTACCCTCACAGTGGGTGCGGGTCGTGACAGCGGCCCTCCGTTCGTCGACCCCGCCGAACCCCCTTCTCCGGCCCCGTCCTTGAGGCTATCTGCCGCCCCTCGTGGTTCTGGCACAGCGCGAGCGCTCCTGCTTCCGTGTCGGAGCTGCCCCCGGGTATGCTGGTTTCCCGCCCTCTTTCGAATTTCGAATCCCCGCTCTCATTTCTCGCCTCGAGCCCTGCGCTCTACGAGGGAGGAGCTGCTTTGGGCGCATGGCCCATCTCTCCGTTGGACGCATGACCCCCTCCTCACTTGGGCGTATGGCCCCCTACCCGGGGCGGATGGCCTGCTCCCCGGTCGGCACATGTCCTCCGCTGGCTTCAGGCGCTAGGCCCCTCCCTTCGGCTTCGGGCGCGTGGCCCTCTGTGTCGGGCGCATGGCCCCAGCCCCATTCGCATGAAGTGGGCACATGGCCGCAGCTATCTGTTGTGGACGCATGGCCTACTACCCTCGTCGTGGGCACATAGCCCCTTCCTGCGGCTTTGGACTCCGTCTTGGAGCTAGCGTTGCCTTCTCACGCTGGGCTTCCGACCGCATCGTCGGCCACTGGGCCCACCTCCGTAGCAAGTACTTTTTCAGTCTCGTCGTCGCGTGCTCGACCCTCGGGCGCTTTGCCCTCCCCGTCCGTGAGCGCCCTTCCGTCGCTTCCAGCTCCTATGGCGGCGGGCGCATCCCTTTGCTCTGCGGACGCCCTAGTTGGCGATGCTGGCGCCCGCCTTCCTCAGTCGGGATCGTCTTCATTTCGAGGCCGCGAGCTCTCGGAGGACCTTCTTACCCTTGGGCCTCGCCTGCGGGAACCTGCCCCCTAGTTTGTGCCTTCCCTATTTGTAGCGAGCCCACTCTCCCCTCCGTCCCGTCCTCCTCCTCCCGCTATCCCACCTCCTAGAAGCCCCGTAGCCAGAGCTTGGATCCGGCTTCCAGGCTACCTGTTGCTTTGCCCTCCCTGGCCTCCTCTGTGACCCCCTCCATCAGCAGTGCCCTGGATACCCCCTCATCGGCTGGTACCCCGATGCCTTCTTATGCCGACAAGCTGTGTCCGGACCACGTAGTTAGGAAGAGTTGCCTAGTCCTTGATGTCCCATTACCCGATGTTGTGTACCCTGCGGAATCTCCAGTGCCCAAGGTCCCCTTCTCCATTCAAGAACTGTCCTCTCTCTCCACCTCCTTCCTCTGCACTTTTGTCCTCAAAATTTCGAACGGATGCCCGAAACATGACCGAGTTAAGGAGGTTATTACCAGTTGGCGGCTTTCCGTGGAATACAGGATTGCAGCCCTGGACCCCAGGCATATTTCGCTGCACCTCTCCTCCGAACATGATCACAGGACCGTATGGTCCAAGGGCACAGGTAGGTTGACTCCCACCAAATAAAGATTATCAGGTGGTCAGCGAACTTTAACACCAAAGAAGACTCAGCGACAGTTGCGGCCTGGGTGACCCTTCCTAACCTTCCCCTCATCTTCTTTGTTCTCCGGCCCTCAAACGGATCACCAACTCTTTTGGGACGTATGTGGCCACAACAGAAGAAACAAGCAACCTTATTAAAGCTCAGTACGCTGAAATATGTGTGGAACTCGACCTCACTAACGAGCCACCCAATCACATTCTCCTTGAGCTGGGCAACCAGACGCACACCTAGCGAATAGTCTACGACAACCACATCATTTTCTGAAAATAATGCCATCTACGAGGACACCTAACAGAACATTGTTTCCGTCTTCACCCTGAGCTCAAGAGGAATACTATCCGAAAAGACGTACCGGTTAAAGCCGACAAAAATCAACAACCGTAGCCCCACCTCCCGCTGCTTCTACTATCGAACACCCATATTAGATTCGACGACTATGAAGGCCCGCCAGTCAAGGTTGCCTCCCCTAGCACAGCTATGGCTAACAGTACACATCGACCAGGCTTAAAGCAGAGGCAGTATATGACAGACCCGCATGAAAATTTACGCTATGACCATTTAAAATTTTTAGTCATCGCCTGCTCACCGTCCTTACTCTTGAGAGCAAGTTGTATGTCGGAACGAATGGAAGGAGCGTCTGCCGCTCTCGACGGAGAAGCAAGTCTCTTCCCTTTGGCCGCCATACCAATCGACTTAGAAGCTTTTGGATCCACAGTAGAAAGTATGATGAACTCGAAGGAGGAGAAGATGACGGAGGAAAATCTCTCTCTGAATAACTTCTATTTATAGAGTTGCTGAAAAAAGTCTCTTCGATTCTCGAGATCATTAAGGATATGGACGACGTTTGGGGACTTCATCCCTAATAATCGTCGAGCGTCTCTTCAGTTTTTTAGATCATTAAAGATAATGATAACGTTTGGGGATTTTATCCTTAGTAACCGTCAACTTTATGCAGTAGACATGCTGGCAGGCTCTCTGCAACTCGAAGTATCCCTGCGACTCAAAATTTGCTCTGCGACTCGAGATCCCTCTACGGTTCGAAAAACTTCCTACGACTTGAAAACTCCCTGCGACTTGACAGATTTTTATGCTTCTTATTCAAAGTATTCCAAATTTGCAATTTAAAAACTTTAAAGGGGGTCTTGTAGAAGCATGAAAAATATGGGGTTCATGCGGATTTCAAATTGCCGCATAAGTACTTTGGGCCAAACAGGCCCGCATGAAGGAAAGCCGCATGACATATGCGGCCCGTCGAAGAACTACTATACAAGAAAGATATACGGCTAAGAGGAGTAGTTCGACTGATAAAGATGACAAGTCCTGACAAACTGTCAAAAATGATAGCTCTGACACTTCAACAAAAAGATAAGACGTGATACGTCGCCCAAGAGCAGGGTTCGTACGTCTTCATGCGGCAAGAAGAGTGTCATCTAAACTGCATGTAACTTATGTGGCTCAGACATATGAGGCACCAAAATCTCCAAACTTCATGCAGCCAAGAGTAACTGAGATCCAGGCCGCATGAGCTTTATGCGACAAAAATATAATTCGAAGACTGAGAAAACTATACAGTTCCCCACAACAGGACATGTGGCAATCTGACAAAGTTCTTGACTACTCAGATTTGCTGCAATAAAATCCCAATAAATAGACAGATGGTAGCCAAAGAGCGGGTCTTCGTGTGCTAATCAGCCACGTGGCCGCAAAAGCCGTCTATACGACTCAAAATATATCCTATTATAAATAGCAGGGTGTTATTCCCCTGTAAAAGGCTGGCAACCTTAAAAAAAAGTAATATCTTCACGAGCTAGAGATTGCATCAGATAGTCCACTGAGTAAGGCCGAGTTGATAGCACTTTCCCGAGCCTCCACCGCCACCCCTAGAATCAAAACTAAACAATTGTACTTAGATTGTTTCCTAGGATTTCTTTCTAGGCTCTTCTTTGTACAAGCGAGTTTGCAATCAATTTTAGTGTTCTGTAATACCTGTCGTTGATTTTTTATGACAAACAGTCTCTAGTGGCAAATTTCTTGTTTTGTTATTACCTCTAAAGGTACACACGTTGACCCTAAGAAAATCAAAGCCATTCAAGAGATGCATCCTCCACGCAACCTAAAAGAGCGACGAGGATTCCATGGACGACTTGCGTATATCAAAAGATTTATCTCAAATCTCTCTAGGTGCTGTAGACCGTTCACTCAACTCATGAAGAAAGGTGTGTCTTTTATTTGGACTGAAGAATGTCAACAAGCATTTGAAGACATAAAGATGTACTTGATGAACTCTCCAGTTCTAGTGCCTCCAGTGTCAGGGATACCCTTCCTGATGTATGTTCGAGCAATGGACTATTCCCTAGGTGCTTTATAAGCTCAGAAGAATAAAGAAGGTCATGAACAGGCTATCTATTACCTTAGCCGTACAATGATTGGAGCCGAGCAACCATACACTCCAGTGGAAAAAGAATGTCTAACTTTGATGTTTGTTATTCAAAAGATGAGACATTATATCAGTGGTCAAACTATTCATGTTATTTCTAGAGTTAACCCTCTCCGGGTCCTGATGAAAAAGCCCAGTACACTCAATTCCAGGCTTACAACATAGGCCATATTGTTAGCACAATATGATATGGTTTATTTTTCTCAAAAGTCTGTTAAAGGTCAAGCCATCGCTGACTTTCTGGCAGCTCATCCAATTCCCGAAACGTCTAAACTCTACGACGAGATTCCTGACGAAACTTTGGAGTCCAATATGATTTCAGAAGAAATTCTTACCTAGCGTCTATTCTTTCATGGTGTATCCAGAATCAAAAGGTGCTATTGTTGCTGGAGTCAGAATCGTCCTCGTCTCACCAGAAGGGTTAGCTATTCAAAGAGCTTATTCTTCAGATGAGTCGTATTCCAATAATGTGGCTGAATACAACGCTCTACTCATTGGTCTCCAATTGGCTAAATAATTAGATATTGAGTATCTTGAAGTTTACAGAGACTTCAAACTGATTGTTAATCAAGTTAGAGGCACATACGAAGTTTGACATCAAGATTTGGTCCCATATCATGATGCGGCGATCAGGATGGCTACTTCATTCAAAGGCTTCTTCATCGAGCATGGATGCCGAACGTGTAACACGAAAGCTGATGCACTCGCTAATTTTACAACAGTATTAGCAATTCCAGTAAGAAGACAACAAATGATTGTCATCATTAATAGAGAGTTATTTTGTGTCGAGAATAACTTAAATATTAAAGTTAACAACTCAAACATGGAATTCAACAATTCAGTTGAAATTTATGCCATCAGTGAAGACTGGATGACTCCTTTTATAGACTTCATAGTTCATGATATCCTATCCGAAGATCCTAAGGAGGCTACAACAGTTCGTCGGCGGTCACTCAGATTTTATTATAATCATGCTACAAAGACACTCTACCGACGAACGTTTGACGGTTTACTCCTACGCTGTCTTGCGGAAGAAGAAGCAAAATAAATACTTCGTGAAGCTCCTGACGGTGTTTGTGGCGCACATCAACCTGGTCCTAAATTACAGGATCGTATTCGTCGTATGGGCTACTATTGGCCCTCGATGATATCTGATGTAATCGAGTATGCAAGGAAATACCGAGCATGTCAAATCCATGCTGACTTCATCCATCAACCATCAGAATTTCTTCACCCAACGGTAGCATCTTGGCCCTTAAAAGCTTGGGACATGGATGTCATTGGTCCTATCAACCCTCCCTCGTCTCGAGGACATCGGTTCATATTGGCCATAACCGATTACTTCTCAAAGTAGGCTGAAGCTATCTCTAGCTGAAGTCAAGACAAGCAGCGTTATCAATTTCATTAAGCATCATGTGATCTACAGATTCGGTGTTCCTCGGCAAATCATTCATGATAATAGGCCACAATTAATCAGTCAGAAGTTTATTCGATTCTGCGATGACAACAGGATCAATAATATTGCTCCTACAGCCTACAATCCTGCAGCTAACGGGTTGGCAGAAGCATTTAACAAGAACATCATCAAACTCCTCAAGAAGTTTGTTTCTACCGACGAACAGAACTGGAGTGAGAAGCTTGGAGAATGTCTGTAGGCTTGTAATGCCTGTGGTTCGTATTACGTATTCTGGAATACGTGTACGTATTTATTCTTGTATTGCCTGATTTTCTTGCTTAGATTTCCTCCCTGGGCTGGGTTTATTCTTGGATTGGGTTGGCTTGGTTCGGTTTGGGATTTGCTATTGGTTCATGATGAACCCATGGATGAACCCCCTACCTACCACCACCACTACCATTTATTAACCCTTCTCCTTTCTCTCTCTTCATTTATCATCTTCTCCACCATTACTCCTTTACCTACCAAGAGAGAGAGAGAGAGTGAGCTCTAGGCAAGTGCAACTTGCTTCATGGAGGAACTCCAATTTTATTGCTTCATTCTCTTCCTTACAGCATTTTGACTAGCTTTAGAACTTGGCATTTTTACTTTCCATGGCTGGATTCTTGTAGATCTAAGTTTATTTTATTTTCGGATTTCTTGGGTTTTGATCTACTTAATCTTGTTATTTCTATGTTTTGATGGTTCCATGTTGTAGAGAATTTCGTTCTACCCTATTTTGACCTATGGAAGTTCGGATTTGGGCTCCGGATGATAGAGTTATGCAGCTTGGAAGCCATGGCTTGAGGTGTACTTCTTCTCGGAAATTTGGAGAAGAAGCACAGTTCCGAGCCGCATGATAGCACTTGACCGCATGAATATTCATGCGGCAAGTCAGCTTCGAAACCGCATGCACTATCAACTGGACTTGACCGTATGACAAGTTCATGCGGCAAGTATTTAGTTCGGCCGAATGAGGCTCTTGTACTTCTAGCCGCATGGGGCCCTTCTTCCCGATCCGCATATACACCCTTGCTCGCGAGCCGCATAGACCACAGTCTTCCGCTGCCGTATGAGGACCCGAGTCCTCTCAGTCGCATGACTGACTGATCCTGAGCCGCATAGATCCTGATTCCCTTCAGCCGCATGAGACCCCTCCATTCCTGACCGCATAAGCTCCTGCAGCCGCATGCGCCGCACGCCCGCACTGCCTTGAGATCGACCTTTTCGAGCCGCATGAACTCGGATTTCGGGCCGCATGAACCCATATCCATTCAGCCGCATGGGCTGTTCTCTTCCAGCCGCATGTGATTATTCCTGGCCGCATAGGCCTTAGCCGCATGGCTCTTCTATAGCCCTGAATATTGATATTTTATTAGATATTTTACGTCCATTTTATATCCTTACGCCTTTTGTCATAAACTTGATAATCATGAATTTGTTTAATATGTTTGGGAAATGATAACTGAGCACGACCTGACAGTGACCCGTAATGGTGCACTCCTGACATGACTAACATGACCTGATAGTGGTCCGCCGTGGCGCACTCCTGATAAAGTACACTTGATATGATAAACCTGACATGATATATCTGATAAGCTGTTGCGACGGCTACTGACATGACATGACTTGTATAATTAATCCTGGATACCGTGGGTGATTGTGCTTGTACAAATAATCCAGTCCTATCTTGCATCATGTCTAGGAGGGGACTCCTGAGTACCACGGTCAGGAGTACCTGAAATGGACTAAGGCTAATAACTAGATCAATACAGTAGTCATGAAAAGATCTCCCAGCTACAGGCAATCCCGTTACCTGGGCGCGCTTGGGATCTGTAGCCTGCCGTCAAGTAGGGCACATTTCCAGCACACTGTCATGTGTTGCACCCTTCAAGTTACCTAAGGGTACATGCGTTTCCTGGACGGTGTACCCACCTGAATTCAACCCCTAATTTTGACCTGGGTAACCTGGATGGTCTGCAGGGCTTGTGGCTGTGGAATAATCTCACTGTATCTTGTTAGTAATTAGGCTTGTGACAACCCTAGTTAGTTAAAATATCAAGCCGTAATTCTTGCTTGGCCGTGAAATGATTGGATGGAGTCTAACCAGTCTAGTCTTGCCCTGATCCTGTTCTAGATTATTGAATGACCAGAATGTTTGTAATTATTTTACCGATAAATGGTGAGAATTCTAAGTTCTGTTCAGACGAAGGGTTACAACCCCGGTCATTGTTTGGTTTACGGGTTGTAACCTGGTTCTCTGAATAGTCCCATGGTTATCTCGTCGTATATCATCCTGATGTATTTTCTTAATTTCTAGTTCTTACTTTTATTTATATCTTGTGCTGATTGCTGGTTTTAGTTCCTAAGTGAAGCTTCCTTTGTGGCACTTACTCTTTCTGGGATCTGACCCAACTGGTTTTGTATGGCCAGATTTCGGAGCAGCTCCAGAGGATCTATCGACTTTCCAGCCAGATGGTGGCCACTAGACGGAACCCTGGCAACGAGTAGGTTTATTTTTGATCTCCCACTTTATTGTAAAATATTCTTTTGAGGCGTTTAGCCGACGAGCACCTGTTTAGCTCGATTGTACTTTACTTACTGTCTGCCTACGGGCTGTAACATGATTGACAGATCCTAAGGTTGATCATGTATGACTAAACTCTTGCTAGTCCTCACATTTTGTAACGACTAGCTTCATGATCAGCTGAATATATAATATTTGGGACGCCTTATTATTGTATATTTAATGATCATACATCTTGTAACATTTACTTACTTGCTTGTGATTGAGACACTAGGCTTGTTCATGACCATATGAGACTGTTGGCTTGTAGTAAACCCTCATGTATCTAGACAGCCGTGACCGTATAACGAGATGGAATCCATTTCAATATACGTAGCTGGCTCTGTCTGCCCCCGCTCTCCAGTATTCTGGTTCTGGGGCGTGACATGGTTTAAGTGGTGGCCCATGCAGGTCTTGTAAATCAAGATATGTGAGGGTTTACCGAATAGATATCTCAATCAGTATTCGTCCTTGATCTCTGTTCGTATCTTCTGAATCCCTGGATTCTTGTCCTGATCATGTGCTTGTATCGTTGATCTGTCCTGGTCCTTCCTTATTGTTTCCTATGTCATCTTCTTCAGCGGCATTATTCTTGGACCTGCCGGCCAGCAAGGCGGAGCACCTCCCGTGGACCAGCAGCAACCCGGAGATCAAGCCCAGCATTCCGGAGTAGCCTCCAGAGTCGAGCCTATTGGAGAAGAGCCTCCAGTTCAGCCAGTTCAGCCTGTAGAACCTGATGATGGCACATTAGTAGGACTCGTCAGGACCTTGATAGCTTCCCAAGATCGTCGTGGAGATGCCTTGCAACAAGCAGTGGCGGATGCTTTGACCAGAGGCGGTCATCCAGGGAACAGCGTGGCCAACAGCTTCAAGCGCTTGAACCCTTCATTCTTTGACGGTAGTGAAGATGCTATCGCAGCAGATGCATGGCTTCAGGATACTGAAGTGATTTTCGACGCAGCCAAGACTCCAGAGAACGAGAAGGTGGCCGTTGTGCGCCTGCAGTTGTTAGATCTTGCCCGCAGCTGGTGGGCAGCGCAGGCCGTTGGATTAGCAACACCCATTGCTTGGGCAGTATTCAGAGAGAGATTCCAGACAAAGTATTTCGATGCTGTGGCTCGGTATGATCTGCAGACCAGGTTCACCAATCTGAAGCAAGGAGGCAGGACGGTCGATGGATATGCGACCGAGTTTTCGAGACTCAGTCGGTTTGCTCCCACCTTGGTGGCAACCGAGTATGATAGAGCCCAGCGATTCCAGCAGGGGCTTCACCTGGAGATTTTGTTGGCAGTTGAACAGTTTGAGCATCAGACTTTTGATGCAGTCTTGAGAGCAGCCCGGAGGCATGAGTATACCTCCCAGAGGATCGTGGATAGGGCCGGGGGTCGAAAGAGATCACACGGCCAGATGAATCAGTCTTCAGCCCCAGCCCTGGCAGCCAGGGCTTTGACTATTGCAACTCCGAGGCGGGCGGCCTCAGTAACGTCGGTTCAGCCTTCAACCCCGACGTACCCTCAGCAGCAGCAGAAGCAGAAGCAGTCTTCCGCAGTGGGATGTTCTCATTGTGGGAAGCCAGGCCATGTAGTGGCAGAATGTCGTAGGGCACAGGGATTGTGTCTGGCTTGTGGAGCACCAGACCATAGGGTTGGATCCTGTCCGAATAGGGGTGGTTCATCCTCATCCAACCTTTCTAGCTCTTCGGTGAGAGGACCAGCACCGGTCCAGCAGCAGCAGTATCCATTGCCGAGGCCCTTGCCGCCTCAGTCCCATGTGTTCCAGCAGCAGAACCCCCAGCAGCATACACAAGCCCAAGCCTTGAGTCAGAGCAGGCAGCGAGGATTTCAGCAGAGGGGACCAGCACCCCGAGGGCATGGTCAGGCTATGATGATGGCTATGGAAGAAGAAGTTGCACCAGGAGAGATAGTGGCAGGTACTATTCTCGTCAACTCCTTTCCAGCTTCGGTATTGTTTGATTCTGGTACATCGCATTCATTCATGTCTGCACGATTCGCGACACGGATAGGATTGGAGCCCGAGTCATTATCAGTGAGGCTCAATATACTTACTGGTAATGGTCTTGTGGGAGTAGATCGAGTATTTTCCTTGTGTCGGATCGTAGTTAGCAGTAGGGAGTTCCCCGCTAGATTTATAGAGTTCCCGATGGCCGATTATGATGTGGTCCTAGGGATGGATTGGTTGAGGAACCAGTATGCTAGAATAGACTGCCATATCGGCAGGGTTATTTTTAGCATTCCAGGCGAGCCAGAATTTTCCTTCTCTCGAGGCGAAGTTGAGCCTTCTCCTCCAGTATTGCGGATGGCAGTGGCAGCAGTTCAGTTGCCCAGGATAGTGGATGAATTCTCAGATGTTTTTCCAGAAGAGCTTCCAGGTATGCCGCCAGAGCGAGAGATCAAGTTCACTATAGACTTGATTCCCGGGACAGCTCCAGTATCAGAGAGAGTCTACAGGATGGCACCTTCAGAATTGGAGATTTTGTACAAGATGATTGAAGAACTCAGAACCAAGGGATTCATTCGTGCTAGTGGATCGCCTTGGGGAGCCCCGGTGCTTCTTGTGAAAAAGAAGGATGGTAAGTCCAGGCTATGTGTTGATTATCGTACCTTGAATTCGGTGACAATTAAGAACAGATACCCTTTTCCGAGGATAGATGACTTGTTTGATCAACTCAAGGGGGCTTCAGTATTCTCGAAGATTGATTTGCGCTCAGGTTATCATCAGATCAGAGTCAGAGAGCAGGACATCCCGAAGACAGCTTTTAGATCGAGATATGGGCATTGGGAGTTCCTTGTTATGCCTTTTGGAGCAACCAATGCGCCGGCTGTATTCATGGATCTCATGAATCGCATCTTCATGCCTTACTTGGATCAGTTTGTGATTGTGTTCTTGGATGACATCCTGGTCTATAGCAAGAGTGAGGCGAAACATGAGCAGCATCTCCGTATAGTTCTTCAGATCCTCAGAGAGCACCAGTTATATGCCAAGTTCAGTAAATACGAGTTCTGGCTCGATCGCATTTCGTACTTGGGTCATATTATCACCAGAGGAGGAGTGGAAGTGGATCCCCAGAAGATTGTGGCCATTGAGTCATGGCCAGTGCCCAGCACAGTTGCAGAGGTTCGTAGTTTTCTTGGATTGGCCGGATACTACCGGCGATTTGTTTCGAATTTTGCTCGGATATCAGTGCCATTGACGCAGTTGACCCGCAAGGATGCGCAGTTTGCTTGGACGACAGAGTGTCAGAGTTCTTTTGAGCAGTTGAAGCGAGGCCTGATAACAGCTCCTATTCTCACGCTTCCAGATGGGACCGGAGGATTCTCAGTGTACTGTGATGCTTCAGGCAGAGGCTTAGGATGTGTTCTGATGCAGCATAGGAAGGTAATAGCTTATGCGTCATGACAACTTCGTGATCATGAGAGGAATTACCCAACCCATGACTTGGAACTGGCAGCAGTAGTATTTGCACTTAAGTTGTGGAGGCACTGTTTGTATGGAGATAGGGTGGAGATTTTCATCGACCACAAGAGTCTGAAGTATGTTTTCACCCAGAAGGATCTTAACATGCGTCAGAGGAGATGGCTGGAGCTTCTTGTGGATTATGATATCAACTTGCAGTATCATCCTGGGAAGGCCAATGTTGTTGCAGATGCTTCGAGCAGGAGAGCCGGAGTTTATTTCCTAACAGCGCAACCAGAGCTGTTAGCAGATCTTTAGAAGATGGGTATAGAAGTTGTTCTCCCTTCCAGTGTAGCATTGATGGCCAGCATGCAAGTTCAGTCTACTATAGTCGAGAGGATCCGGATGGCACAGTCAGCAGATTCCAAGCTTCAGTGACTCAGAGCAGAGTATGAGGCAGGACGAAGACCAGAGTTATGCATTCATGAGGACGGTACACTTCTATATGGTAAGCGTCTTTGTGTACCCAGCGGAGATATCCGGCAGGAGATCATGTCAGAGGCACACAGTTCTCAGTATTCCATCCATCCTGGCAGTACGAAGATGTACCGAGATATCCGTCAGCACTTCTGGTGGAATGGCATGAAGCAGAAGATAGCTCGGTTTGTCTCTCGATGTTTGGTTTGTCAACAAGTTAAAGCTGAACATCAGAAACCGGCTAGACTTTTTCAGCCCTTACCGATTCCAGAATGGAAGTGGGAGCATGTAACCATGGATTTCGTGACTGGATTACCTAGATCCCCAGCTGGCAGAGATGCTATCTGGGTGATAGTTGACCGGCTCACGAAGGTAGCTCACTTCCTCCCGTTCAGAGTTGGTCAGTCGACGGCTCAGTTAGCAGAGATATATCTCCGGCAGATTGTCAGATTGCACGGAGTGCCAGTCAGTATCACTTCGGACCGAGATTCAAGATTTACGTCACACTTTTAGTGTAGCCTACAGGAGAGTTGGGAACTCGTCTCCAGTTCAGTTCAGCGTATCATCCGCAGACAGATGGTCAGTCGGAGCGTACGATCCAGACTCTTGAAGACATGTTACGGTCTTGCACACTTGACTTCGGTGGTTCATGGGAAGATCACTTGCACCTGGTGGAATTCTCGTACAACAACAGTTTCCAGGCCAGTATCCAGATGGCACCGTTCGAGGCACTATATGGTAGGAAGTGCAGATCCCCGCTAGCCTGGGATGATGTTGGAGAGAGACAGATGCTTGGTCCAAAAATGATCGCTCAGACAGTTGAAGTGGTCAGGAGAGTCAGAGATCATCTTCGAGTTGCCCATGATCGCCAGCGTCATTGGGCCGATTCTCATCGGCGCCCTCTCGAGTTTTCGGTCGGCGATCATGTATTCCTGAGGATTTCGTCTAACCGTGGCGTCATTCATTTTGGCGTACGGGGAAAGCTTAGTCCTAGGTATATAGGACCGTTCGACATTCTGGAGCGAGTAGGAGATGTATCCTATCGTCTCGCTCTTCTGCCGTCGCTAAGCGAGGTGCATGACGTGTTCCATGTATCCCAATTATGACGGTATATCCTGGACCCGAGCAACATCCTGGATCATTCGGAATTGGTTGTTGGTACCAACCTTTCGTATGAGGAGAGGCCCGTGTCTATATTGGACCGAAGAGAGAAGATCCCCAAGAACAAGACTATCAAGTTAGTCCGAGTTGCTTGGGGTCATCACTCTTTGGATGAGTCAATGTGGGAGCGTGAGGATATCCGATCACGATATCCGGACTTGTTTGACTCGTGAGGTATAATGTCTTTCTTATGCCTCATGCCTTCGATTCCTTGCTTGAATGAGTGATTGTCTGCATAGTTATAGCTTGCATATAATTAATATAGCTTGTCATTGCTCCTCTAGCCTCTTGATTAAATTCCGAGGACGGAATTCTTTTAAGGTGGGTAGAGTTGTAATGCATGTGGTTCGTATTACGTATTCTGGAATACGTGTACGTATTTATTCCTGTATTGCCTGATTTCCTTGCTTAGATTTCCTCCCTGGGCTTGGTTTATTCTTGGATTGGGTTGGCTTGGTTCGGTTTGGGATTTGCTATTGGTTCATGATGAACCCATGGATGAACCCCCTACCTACCACCACCACTACCATTTATTAACCCTTCTTCTTTCTCTCTCTTCATTTATCATCTTCTCCACCATTACTCCTTCACCTACCAAGAGAGAGAGAGAGTGAGCTCTAGGCAAGTGCAACTTGTTTTATGGAGGAACTCCAATTTTATTGCTTCATTCTCTTCCTTACAGCATTTTGACTAGCTTTAGAACTTGGCATTTTCACTTTCCATGGCTGGATTCTTGTAGATCTAAGTTTATTTTATTTTTGGATTTCTTGGGTTTTGATATACTTAATCTTGTTATTTCTATGTTTTGATGGTTCCATGTTGTAGAGAATTTCGTTCTACCCCATTTTGACCTATGGAAGTTCGGATTTGGGCTCCGGATGATAGAGTTATGCAGCTTGGAAGCCATGGCTTGAGGTGTACTTCTTCTCGGAAATTTGGAGAAGAAGCACAGTTCCGAGCCGCATGATAGCACTTGACCGCATGAATATTCATGCGGCAAGTCAGCTTCGAAATCGCATGCACTATCAACTGGACTTGACCGCATGACAAGTTCATGCGGCAAGTATTTAGTTCGGCCGCATGAGGCTCTTGTACTTCTAGCCGCATGGGGCCCTTCTTCCCGAACCGCATATGCACCCTTGCTCGCAAGCCGCATAGACCGCAGTCTCCCGCTGCCGCATGAGGACCCGAGTCCTCTCAGCCGCATGACTGACTAATCTCTAGCCGCATAGATCCTGATTCCCTTCAGCCGTATGAGACCCCTCCATTCCTGACCGTATAAGCTCCTGCAGCCGCATGCGCCGCACGCCCGCACTGCCTTGAGATCGACCTTTCCGAGCCGCATGAACTCGGATTTCGGGCCGCATGAACCCATATCCATTCAGCCGCATGGGCTGTTCTCTTCCAGCCGCATGTGATTATTCCTGGCCGCATAGGCCTCAGCCGTATAGCTCTTCTATAGCCCTGAATATTGATATTTTATTAGATATTTTACGTCCATTTTATATCCTTACGCCTTTTGTCATAAACTTGATAATCATGGATTTGTTTAATATATTTGGGAAATGATAACTGAGCACGACCTGACAGTGACCCGTAGTGGTGCACTCCTGACATGACTAACATGACCTGATAGTGGCCCGCCGTGGCGCACTCCTGACAAAGTACACTTGACATGATAAACCTGACATGATATATCTGATAAGCTATTGCGATGGCTACTGACATGACATGACTTGTATAATTAATCCTGGACACCGTGGGTGATTGTGCTTGTACAAATAATCCAGTCCTGTCTTGCATCATGTCTAGGAGGGGACTCCTGAGTACCACGGTCAGGAGTACCTACTGAAATGGACTAAGGCTAATAACTAGATCAATACAGTAGTCATGAAAAGATCTCCCAGCTACAGGCAATCCCGTTACCTGGGCGCGCTTGGGATCTGTAGCCTGCCGTCAAGTAGGGCACATTTCCAGCACACTGTCATGTGTTGCACCCTTCAAGCTACCTAAGGGTACATGCGTTTCCTAGACGGTGTACCCACCTGAATTCAACCCCTAATTTCGACCTGGGTAACCTGGATGGTCTGCAGGGCTTGTGGCTGTAGAATAATCTCACTGCATCTTGTTAGTAATTAGGCTTGTGACAACCCTAGTTAGTTAAAGTATCAAGCCGTAATTCTTGCTTGGCCGTGAAATGATTGGATGGAGTCTAACCAGTCTAGTCTTGCCCTGATCCTGTTCCAGATTATTGAATGACCAGAATGCTTGTAATTATTTTACCGATAAATGGTGAGAATTCCAAGTTCTGTTCAGACGAAGGGTTACAACCCCGGTCCTTGTTTGGTTTACGGGTTGTAATCTGGTTCTCTGAATAGTCCCATGGTTATCTTGTCGTATATCATCCTGATGTATTTCCTTAATTTCCAGTTCTTACTTTTATTTATATCTTGTGCTGATTGCTGGCTTTAGTTCCTAAGTGAAGCTTCCTTTGTGGCACTTGCTCTTTCTGGGATCTGACCCAGCTGGTTTTGTATGGCCAGATTTCGAAGCAGCTCCAGAGGATCTACCGACTTTCCAGCCAGATGGTAGCCACTAGACGGAACCCTGGCAACGAGTAGGTTTATTTTTGATCTCCCACTTTATTGTAAAATATTCTTTTGAGGCGTTTAGCCGACGAGCACCTGTTTAGCTCGATTGCACTTTACTTACTGTCTGCCTACGGGCTGTAACATGATTGACAGATCCTAGGGTTGATCATGTATGACTAAACTCTTGCTAGTCCTCATATTTTGTAACGACTAGCTTCATGATCAGCTGAATATGTAATATTTGGGACGTCTTATTATTGTATATTTAATGATCATACATCTTGTAACATTTACTTACTTGCTTGTGATTGAGACACTAGGCTTGTTCATGACCATAGGAGACTGTTGGCTTGTAGTAAACCCTCATGTATCTAGACAGCCGTGACCGTATAGCGAGATGGAATCCATTTCAATATACGTAGCTGGCTATGTCTGCCCCCGCTCTCCAGTATTCTGGTTCTGGGGCGTGACAAGGCTTACCGTACTACTATACGTACTCCTATAGGCTGCACACCTTTCTCTTTGGTACATGGATGTGAGGCCATCTTACCATTAGAAATCTACATCCCATTCCTAAGGACTATCATTGCCAATAAACTCACAACCGAAAATGATGATCGTCTGAGACTTCAGGAGCTTGAAGCGCTTGACGAGAAACGACTCCTAGCTCAACAACATATTGAGTTATACCAAGCTCGTCTGTCAAAAGCCTTTAACTATAATGTCAAAGTCTGAACATTTCAGAAAGGAGAATTAGTTCTAACCGTCAGACGTCCTATAACTATGACGCACATAAGCAAAGGCAAATTCGAAGCAAAGTGGGAAGGACCCTACATTGTAAGCAAAGTTTTCTCCAATGGAGCTTATCAATTGACTGGTGTGGATGGTCGAGTTGCCATGATGCCCATTAATGGCAAATTTCTCAAAAAATATTATGTTTGAAGACAAAGAAGAAATATCAACACAGAGACTCAGAATGTAAATAAAATTCCTTTTTATTTGCATAAATTCAGACAGAAGGAAATACATAAAATTAACGAGGACCGGAGCCCTCTTGATTGAAAACATATTTCGTAAGAAGCTCGAAGACATTATTGTCCGATGATACGAGCAGTTCACATGCAGCCTTCCTCAGAGCTTCTTCCTCGGTAGTACTCCCAAGCTCCACCAGTTTGGCAAGAATATCCTGCTTCTCTCTAGGAATAGCCGAGCTTTCTCCGACTTCTGGCTGAGTAGGCGGTGGAGGCTCGTCAGAAGGAGTGTCGAGGGCGACCTCGATTTTCGAGATGACTCCCACCTTCTTAGGCATATCTTCTGAAGACATTTACAAGGGGTGAATGATGCTCTCAGAAAAGTTCCACACTATTTATTGACAGAAAGGCCAAATATTCTATCTCGAGAACCGAAGCCACCTTTTCTTGAAAAGGCATGGTTATTCATCAGCCTTTTCATCTTTATTTCATTTCGTGAATGGGACTATATTTATTATCGTTTATTTACTTTTTTGTAAATAAAGCCACAAGATAATAAAAAATCAAAACCTCCTGTGGAGTATATCTGAATCATCAATTCTGTCTTTTGAAATCCAGCTGTTTTAAAAGATATCTTTTCTTTATGATAAATCCGTATTATCATAGATATCGTCTTCTTAGACATATTTTCCGTCTTTGAGTCCCAGTTGACTTAAAGATCGTCAATAGAAAAAATGAATTCATGCCACATTACCTCTGGATTCTATTTTCTATATCATCACATCAAATCAGATCATAAAGAAGAGAAAATCATTCTTTATTCCTTCTTTAAAAAATATAGATACATCTTGATGGAAATCTATTACATCTCGGACTTTCATTCTAAATCTAACAAATGAAGGTCTATTACATCTTTGGATCTACTTGTTGGTGCCAGTTCCTTGTCGACTCGACTTGAAGCAGCGAGCAAGGCAACGAATTCAACTCTGATCTTCTCTCTCAGAAAGACGAGAGGAGAACCACGGAGTGCAACAGCTCGAAGAAAAGTTGCTGTCAATACAATTGGTGGAGAAGAGACGACCCTTCATGAGAAGTAGGAATGAGATCACCCTCGTGATACGATTGCTAATTATGTGTCTCCACCGTCCAACGCTCATATATAAAGGTCCTTTCTACCATCTCGAGGAAGCCCTTTTAAACATAAAGAGTTCTGAGCTCTCTGATGTGTGTGTCAAAGTGGTTCAACTTCATAGCATCCAAGATCACCAATGCTAGTTTTGGGGAGTTTTGTCAGTTGGTCCAACTGCAAACATCAGAAAGAAGAAGAGAATACAGTAAATATTCTTTTCTTATCGCAACTATTCATATGCAATTGAAGCTGAAACATTATGCACGTCCATAGGCGTATATTTCGGGAAGAATGAAGCACGAAAGCGTGAAAAACACAACATATCGTTCAGAAGTTCGTGTTATCAGAATCGAGAAAAGTTTAAAAAATGTATGGGACGTGTCAAGACAGTTACACAACAAAGCTCAAATGCTCCAGGATTTAATAAAGTCCATTTTTTTATTTCATAATGGAAAAGAGGACAGACACTACAGACATAGGCGCTATGGCCATTATACAAAATGACACTCTCGTATCACGTCACTTCTTCTTCCCGTTATCTGTCTGACGCAAGGTAATACTCAATTCCTCCATGTTATAGACTCCCGAGCGATGCATCAAATAGAGGAATCCTTTCCTATGTTTTAAGACGCCATGCTCTTCGGAAGAAGACGATGGCCCACCTCTGGAGTGAGCGAAGACTGTTGGGGTCAGGACAAAACAGTCGAGAAAGTTCTCCGCCCTCAGGGACGGGTCAGCTTCCAGCAAATACTCTACAGGCGCAGAGTGTAACTTCTCCTCAGAAGCTTTGCCGTTGTTATTGTTGTTCGTCCCCTTCTTCATGTTAGGTGCCATTAGAGTGAATGAAGATGAAGGTTGAACTTCATGCTCATATATATACAACAGAGATCGGCCCCCGCCAACACTTTGTATTCCCCATAAATAGGCGTGTATCACTTAACGATGGAGAAAGGAAAAAGACGTTTCGGAAAAGAACGCCCCATAAATAGGTTCATCGTTGGGAATGAACCGAGTATTTAATGCTCTATTAAGTCAGGTTGCACGACACTCACATTACGCCGCATACGGCATGCGCAGCCATCAGGTTGCGTCGTAACTTGCCATACAACATGTCGAAGTTGTGCCCAAAAGACAGCACAACTGTTCGAAATGCTGTGCAACGCGGGTCGACATTAACCAAGCCCTAATAAAGGAGGCACAAGTTATGGAGTATGCCCAACTCTAAAAAGAGCGGGCGCACATTGTCAGAATCAAGCCAAACGCTAAATAGGTTGGCCGATGATCAGTAGGGTGGTCGACAATCGGGTCTATAGTCGAATTCTTACCCTCCATGGCCGAGTTGGCCATCTCGGCGCGTGACGACGGCGGAACTCCCGTAGATGACTCGGCCACAGTCTTACCCTTCTCACTAGCAGAGGGCTTTGGTGCTATTGCTGTCGATCGAAGTTCTCAAAGATCAGGAAAAAAAAGAAGAAGATAGGGTTTCTTTCGAGTTATCCCAAATGATGTGAAAAATGAAAGCCCCAAAGTGTAAGGCTATTTATAGCCCAAAACGGTTACGCAATCTATGCTGAAGAAGTGGGCTCGAGTTGACTAGCGCAACTCAGATAGTAAACTGGCACAATCCAAACAAAACTAGTATAATTCAAAGTATTCCAAAACTTTGAAGTATTTTTAGGTTTCGAAAACTTTGAAAGGGGTCTTGTAGAGGCTAAAAATCAAGCTGCGCCACCTATTAAAGTGTTCGATCATCAAATGGCACCAAATTATTACATTGTGCCAAAATATCAAGTTACGCAACATCAGGTTGCGCCAACATCTGGTTGTGCCGGAGTCAGGTTGTACGAGCGCTACGTGGCGGGCGTACTTCCTCAAGAAGCTGTAACGGCATCATAATTAACTGACAACTAACAGCATGGAGATTAAGGAAAATCCATTCGAATTTCGTAAAATGCGACGCTCGAGAAGATTTTGTCAGCATATAATTAATGTTGACAGCTGGTTCGCACAAATCATTGAGTGGCACAAGAATTATTCAGTACAGTACAGAAGACATAGTCAAAGGCGCCAGTTGTTGAGTTGTGCCTATGCGCAACCTGAGTAGTTGGCATCACTTGATCAACTCTTATTTTAAAACAGGGTGACGTGGTACACAAGTCACCAACTTCGTAGAGCGTGTCCACTATACTGCCCACGACCATGCCCATCTCAATCAAACGATGCCATGCATCTACAAACATTGATGCAAACATTCGCACAAGTTGCTAAATTACGCCACGCGCAACCTAATGAAGCTCACGCAAGGTGATCAAACAGTATTCAGAACAGAGTGACGTGGCGTGCAAGCCACTAACTTTGCAGAACGTGCCCACTATACTACCCACGACCACGTACATCTCAATCAAACGATGCCACACGTCCTCAACAATTAGTACAACCGTTCGCACAAGTGAACAGGAGGCACGTAACCTGAAGCACACGCAACCCAGAATAACTGCTAAACAGTTATTTCAAGAACTCTATAAATAGAGTTTCAAATCAATCTCAAAGCCTCAAGAATGATCACAATCTCCTGCTAAAGTGTTGTTGCATTCTTCAGAGGCTCGTGTCTTCGATATCATAAAGTCCAAGGGATAAAAAATCGTCTTCTGATCATATTCCTATAGTTGTACGTCCCCAAAAATCAATTATACTCTTGTACTCTTTTCTAAGTTTGTAACGAAAGAAATTTTGTTCTTGCAAATGTCATAAACTTTGGCTGAAATACATATGTTTTGGGGACGCGTAAACCATGAGTATGGATCCAAATAAAGTGGTATGTTGCAAAATATGGGTGAATCAAAGAGAAGTTACAAGTAATTGAAAAAGAGAAAGACGGATTGAATCATCAATGGTTTAAGTGGTAGAGTTGGATGACAATCTCGAAATTTTCTAGAGTGCTGAATCAAAATATTTAATTGAAGCTGAGTGAGGAACTTGTTGTGACTAAGTGATTTAGTAGAATGAGTTGTCCCTTAAGCTTTGAGGACGAAACATCTTCTGAGTGGTATATTATGTAATACCCCACTCTACACGTAGCATTTGGGTTGGCTTGCTGGATACGAACAGAATATTGGACCATGACTTGAGTTAGAAATAGGAGAATTGAGACTGCTGCAGCCTCTTAGCTGGCTAGACAGTATGAGCGTTGGAACGTGGCTTGCTGGTGGAGCTATGCTTAGGGGGAATGTGTGCAATCGGAATAGGAAGAACCTTTTATGATTGTGAGTGGAACTGTCCTTCCTCCTCCTTACTCCTTCATGCTTAATAAAATTGAGTAATGTGATGCTATGAATTGTCCCTAAATTTCCTATATTATAGTTGTTAAATAATAGAGATGCTTATGCTGAGAACTATTGAAATGAACAACACATAAATATTGAACTGCTAATGTGACTTGATGCCTAAGAATGAATTGATAACATTGTCCCTTATGTTTAATGCTGATAAAACAAATGAATCACTTGAATAATGAGATGTGGTGTGATTGATACATGGTAAAAGAACTGTCAATGCTATTAACACAATGAACTGAATGAGACTCTTGAATCATGTACTCTCTGTATAACTGTTGTAAAGAAATAAGATGGTGCCTATTTTTATATAAGCAATGAACCGAATAATAATTGTTCCAACGAAATGAATGAAAAGCTGCTTGTCCCTTTGAAATGAATGAAATATTGTTGGTTCCTTGTTGAGAGGAATGCTATGAGAAATGTGCAATGAATCATTAAATGAGGAATGATGAGGCTTGGGATCATGGAGATCACCAAGTGGAATAATGGAATGATTAGTCGTTGAACACGACTCAAAATTGAGATGAGATGTTGAACTGTTAGCTTTGCTTATTTTCAGTTGTTTTACCATGTACTTGTGTTTATCGAGTCGACACGCATTCGCTTGGTCATAGACGTACTAGTAGGTACCTGGGGCGCTGGGACCGATTCGACCCAGAAGGAAATATTAGTCGTGCTATGGTGGCACGAGGTATTACGGGACATTCGGCTAGGCTTGCGACCTACCCTGGAATGGTGCGTCGTAATACCCGTTGGAAAGTCCTTTATGGTGCAGTTTCACCAATGACCATGTAGTCAGGATGCATACTAATGAATGTTTTGTGCAGACAGAGTAAGTATATCATATTATCCTGTATCTTTATGCAGGTGCGAGAGAGTCGACTATCGGTAAAAAATCACTTAAATGTCATACGGTTATTTACTGTTATCTTCAACTTGATTGCTTAACATGTTAATACCAACGATGATAAGGTTTTGCTTTTAAGAATATTGGCATAACTTGTTGAACGATAACACCAAGTATGCTAAACGATGCCTTCCAGGAATATTTCTATAATATGCTCAACATGTTAACTCAATGTTGCTTAGATGATGCCTTACACAAAGAAATTCTATACCATGCTATAACATATTTACTTACTTCAATATTTTTGCTCAAGAACTGTAAACTGATGCCAGGCCCCAAGTAGAAAGATCATACAAATAAATATTTGCTAAAATTGACCAGTTAGTGTTGGTTTAGGTGAGTGAGTTGGATTCTGCTCGCCAGTACATAGATGATGTACTGACCCACGTTTGTGGGCAGGTACTCGTGCTTGAGAAATTTTGTACACAAAGATTGGCTTGATCGGTCCCGCGACATCGAAGATTTGTTGGGCATACAGAAGCTCTCCTTGTACAAGATGATGTCTTCCATTTATAAAGGGCATAATGTATAGAACATTGTAATCAGTTGTACCAGTGAGTTGTAAGCCGAGTCGGATATCAAGTTGTAATCCAATGTATCAAAGTATCAAAACATAAGTCTTCTAGCATTTGTTCAGTTGGCTATTAATGCAAAGTGGGATGTGTTGTGAGCATTATATTTCAATATGAATCTTGTACTCTTCTTCAATTATCAATAAAGAGAATACTTTTATATATCTCTCTGTAACTGCAAGTTATCTTCTCATTTCTGCTGTTATAAATCAAATGACGTGTCCCCATTCAATAAGAAAAATGTCCTCGTTAACTTTAATTTGTCTGCTTCTGCCGCTGCGATGTGTTGCTACTTGAAGATAATCAATTATGCACCATCTTTGTCTTGTACAAGTGCAATAATAGACTTATACGACATCATGCTCATGCAAAAACGACCAATTCCAAGAAATAAATATATGAATGAATAACTCTACGAATCGGGGCGTGACAGACGTAACCTGACCCGGTGTACCACAGTGCCCGATGCACCCCAGCCCGACGCACCCCTGTACCCAGCGCACCCCAGTGCCCGACGCACCCCAGTACCCGGCGCACCCCAGTGCCAGGTGCACCGCAGTGCTGTCACCCCCAGTTTTCAAAAATAGGGGTATTTTTATCATTTTATATTTTTGAATATTTTAAAATTTATTTTATTATTTATGATATTATTTTGGAGTTGAAATTTATTTTATTATTTATGATATTGTTTTGGGGTTATTTGAGTCGGGTTCGAATTTTAACTCAATCCGACTTGAAATGGGGACCCGAGGGGTAGTTTGACTCTAGTGGGACCCACACACTAGTTAGGCATGGCCCACATGATATTAATTTTAGTCCACATGATATTAATTTTAGCTAGTAGTTAGACTAATTATTTATGGATAGGTTTAGTTTAAATAGAGACTTAAAACTAGACTAAATTGACCTCAACCTTTAACCCATTCCTAATTTAAATCAAATAGATTAGTGGAGGGCATTTTGGACATTCAAATAGGGGACACCTCACCATGTTTGGGCAGCCACCTATGGGAGGGGGGATAAGGAGTGAGTCACTCCTTCATTCATTTGTGTTCATCCACTTTCTCTCTCTTGTTCTTCCTCAAATTATTTTAGAGATGAACCTCCATTGATTTTATCTCCAAATTAACCCCTTCTTCCACCAAATCTTCTTCATTTCTCCTCTACTCCATGGTTACAGGGTGCTAGCCAAGTTTGGGAGGATTCGGAGCTCGTTTGTGTCCTTTTTAGAATCTCTACGTGTCGGTGTCGTGTCGGAAGGATTTTCCTTTGAATCTCTCTTCCGGAAGGTATAATCTCTCCTCTAATCCATCCCTACATGCATATAGGTATATTTTGAACCCATCGGAATGACCCCCATGGTTGTATCTCCATTTGTGTCCATTTTGTGTCCATTTGGAGGTCATAGGAGTGTCCTTTGTGTTGTGGTTGTGTCCATGTGGGAAAATCCCAAATTTGGACACACTATGTGTTGTTGTTATGTATGAATGAATTATTACATGTTTAATCTCATATTTTTATATTGGAGATGTGTTCTATAGTGTTTCATATATATATATATATATATATATATATATGTATATTAGTGTAGAGAGGGAGTTCTTGATATATTATGTTATATACTTGTATTTTTTTTGTCTCAAACTACCTAAATTCGTCATAATATTTATCCACGTTTTTAGTAGCAATAGCAACTTAGAAATGTCATAACTTTTAGCTTAAAACTCCGATTTATCTCCCATTTTTTAAAAGAACCTTATCGAAGTTAGCTTTCTAAATATATATTTTAATATGCCAAATTCGTTTGAAACTTTCAGTAAAATTATTTGAGTGTCAGCTATACGAAAGACGAACGCATTTCGGTATTTTTGCGATTCCGGGAGCTTCCGGACACGAAAATGCGATCCGTTTAAAGTTTCGGAAAGCTAACACAAACATATATAACATACTTTAATCCTAGATTTAATGAATGCTTAATTTGTACAGTATTGATTTTAAGTAGAAGATTACTATACGACATATGCATTTTATGTATCCCTGTATATACAAATATGTATGTATGCATGTGTATATATATATGTGTGTGTGTTAAGAGAATGTAATATAATATAGAGTATGCATAAATGATATAATGTACGAAAGTATATAATGTATTCAAATATATATGTATATGTGCATGAATGAATGAATGCAATACAATGCATGAATGAATGGATGAAATGCAAGCATGTGGGTAATGCAAGGTATTAAAACATGTATGCAAGTATCCATATATAAGTAAGTAACATAATCAAGTATGAATGTATGCTATATATGAATGCCAACATGATAGGAATGTATGATGCCATATTAGCACTTAGCACCATGTTCATATGTTAAAACCCCCTTCTACATGTTGACAGTAACCCCAAGCATGAATACACATAAAACCTACTTACTGTTATGAGTAAACCCTTTGATGTATAAATAAACCCTTTTGTTATGATTAACACCCACACACACATGCTAAACCTATGCTTTACATGTTATTTCTTCTATGTGACACAATGAACCCTTGCTAAATGTTATCCTTCTAACATAACCCCCTCATACTTGAACACATTGTACTGCTATGTACATATTGCCATATCCATATTCATGTATCACTCACTCCTTGTCTTTATGCACCTTGCTTGTAATAAAAATATATATGAATATATATGTAATGTGTGTTTGATAACTTGTGTAGCTTTATAATTTAGTGTGAGTGTTAGTCTAGGCTTGGTTAGGCCTAATGAGACTTGTTAGTCTAGGTTTAGACCTAGTACTGCCTAGTTAACCTAGTTTGACTAGTACGGTTGACCAGAGTTGACAAAGAGTTGACTTTGACCTAGAATGGCCTAGAATCATGTAGAATGCATAGTAGAGCTTTATTTTACCATTTTGGACTTGTTGTGACTTATGCTGTTCTAAATAGGAGCCAGACACCTCTCCTCGGATAGTACATTTCCTTTGGACATTCAGATAGCAGGCGAGTACATTCTGTGATCATTTCATATCCTGCTTAGAATTATTTTCCTGCTTTAGATTACTTTACTTGATGCTATCACGTTGGTAACACAGATTAGTACTATATGGATCACTTCTTGAGATGTTATCCCCTCAGGGAGCATCGTATACTACATGTTCTGTGCGTTTCACTTAAATGGTGTATCACTATGCTTCACGATTCATCGATCACTTGTGACATGTACTCTCATGATCACAGAGTCTTTCCTGAATCAACACCTTTTATGGGCATTTCTAGAATCACCCATTTATGGGCCATCCATGTATCACCCCTTGTGGGCCTTTGCATGGAATCATAACTTAACCTGGTTGGATCATTGTGTATTAATTGGGGGTACGGGGGAGTAGAAGTAGACATGTGAATAATATCCAAGTAGTGTAGTTCCCAGAATCACTCTATAGTATAGTTCCCAGAATCTCCTATGCCATTCACATGTTTATATTGTACTCTGACTCACTAGCCACTGTTAGTTCTCTACTTATAGTAGATATTTCTATTACAGTTCTCTCTCTATTTACATACTGTATTTCTTTCAGATCCTGTATCTTATTTTACTGCATGATTATATTTTCTAACCTGCTATGATTTGTTGAGATGTACTGTGCTCGCTCCTGTCCTAACTGGACCTGTTGATAAATTTTACAGATAGCCTGGAGGTTGCCTGCTAGCCTAGAGGAGACACAGTAGAGGTTGTATAGATAGCTAAGGTTTTTCTCATAGTTTATTTTCAGTTGTCTTGAGTTGTATTTATAGATTACTGTATTTGAGCTTTGAGATGTATTTATGGGTTTATGTATCTTATACACTTAGACTTCTATCTGCTGTATCTCTTTTGGATTTCATGTTTTATCTATCTTCTATTATGCTCTACCTTAGATGTGATTGAGTTTACATTCTACTATGTCACCCCCATTCGGGGAGTATAAACTGCTTAGCCTTATACTGTTAGATGCATGAGACCTAGGACAGCGTACTACCGCCGATACTACGGCGTAGGCTGGGCATTGTTACGTTCTCGTACCCTCACAGTGGGTGCAGGTCGTGACATGTTTTTAGTGGTGGCCCATGCAGGTCGAGTTTGTGTAGTGGTATTCGAACTAGAGTACCACTACAGCCTGTAGTAGGATTAGGATATACTTTTTAAGGTACTCAATCACAGTTAGGATTTCTTGAGAGATTTCTGGGACGACCCTTGAGAATCTTATTTTAACTTCGATTTGAAAAACTCTTCTTCCCTTGATTTGATTTATCTTTACGTTCTGTTGTTGAACTTGATTTTGATGATGATTATGGAGTTTTGAATCTTGATGTTAGCTGTTGCATCCGAGTTTGTATTTATATGATTTGATGGATTATTGTTCAGTTTTGAATCTTGATGTTCGTTGATAAATTTGATTTTTGGGTATCCATTATTGATTTAATTTAATTTTTGTCAAGATGAAATCATATGGGCTAGGTCATCTAAGTTTTGGAATCTAGTCTTCTACAGTCACATTAGCCAGCATGGTGAGGACATATAGTCTGATTTTTGATATATTTCTCGGGTGTAGGAATTTAAGGTTTTTGCAGCCAAGCTAGTAGCATCGCAAAAATTTTAAATACCATGATTCTAGAGGTATGTGCCTAAGTCGAGGACTCTGTGATTATCGTAGCCTTGCTTACTAGTATGACGAGGATTTAGAGTACCATGATTTTGGATAGACGCACATGATTATCATATTGTACCTTAAATGATTTCGAACAAGTTTTCTCTACTTTTGTTCAGTCTTTCAAAAAAAATTGTTTTGTTTGTTTTGTTTCTCATTATTTAACTTAGGAGTAGGAATAGCTTTAGCTGTATTATAAACCTTTGTGTAACTTCTTACTATGAATCTCTTCTTAAAATAATGAATCGATGATTTTGCTAGACCTTATCTTGGATTTGATATTATAGCTCTGGTTTCAAAATGGTTCCTTCTTTTAAACAGATAAGCAGAACATATTTTATCGTTATTTTCTTCTTGCTATTATTCTTGTATTAAATAATAATAATAAAAATAAAACTGTCTTGATTACATCAATCACCTGCTTTGCAATCTTGGTAGGAATCTAAATATTGCTCTTGATATAGAATTTGATTTTTATATTGGGACATGAGAATATATAGTGGACACAGACTCTTTGCCTGACACGTATGCATGCTACACTTGATTTCCCCACCTATCTAAATACATATTAATATGTTGTCGATGTTTAAATTGTCAAAACTCCAATATTTCTGGTTCTCTGCTTTTTCTAGCTTAAACTCGTAATTTAAATATAAGTTTCATGTTATTAGTTATGTTTACATCACTGCACATGTATGTTATACATAGGGTTTCAATTCAAAAAAATTTGGTTGAGCTTTGTGTTTGAATTTGAACAATCTGAGACTGTGTGCATATTAACCCTTAATACTGGATTCCAAATGTTTAGTTCAATTTGCTTTTTTTTTTTCAAATGTAATATTTTGAGCTATATACATTGTTGTATGTAGGGATATAATGTTAGGTTTCATATTCTTACATGTTAGGTTGTGATAAATATTAGGTTCGTTTGATGTTCAAATTTCTCCAAAATCCTAAAACTGAATACATGCTAACATTTTCACATTGATTTCAAATGTTTAGCTCAATTTCAGATTTAATATATAATATTGAACTGTATGCATAGCTAAATGTATGGACAGTATGTTAGGGTTTCATCTCCATCATGTTAGGATGTGTTGGGAGCATTGAGTTAGTTGTGATGTTTCAAATTCCTAAAAATCTGAAACTGCATTATGTTAATATTACCCTGGTTTAAATGTTAGCTTATTTTCAGATTTTGTATGCAAATGCTGAACTAAAACTGGGTTTAACCTTTCAATACTAAGCCATACCCTGTACAAGGACACACACACCCTAACTTAGTATACACTGCCATGTAAACCTAACCTTTCCTCTCTATGTTATGTTCATATACCTGTATAGATATATATAGAGTTTATGCATACATGTTATAATGTATATAGATACATAACTAAATCTCTACCTCTATATATATATATATATATATATATATATATATATATATATATATATATATATATATATATAAAATATATATATATATATGGTTAGCCATGCATGTTATGAGCAAATGGGTTGTGTATTGTAGATTGTTTAACCAATATGCCATGAGTAGTGTAACTTGATAGCTATTGTCTTGAAATCCAAATCCTCCTATACACATGCCTACTAACCATATGAACATGTCCACATACACCCATACACACACGAACCACATAACATTTACATAATGCTAGCTTTTCTCTCTCTATATATACATATTGTGATTGGATTCCATGCAATTGACTTTCATTCTTTAACTTTGATTTTAATTTTCTTGAATAGTATCCCTTAATAGATAATTGGTGGTTATCTTTATTTTATTTTTTTGATGAGTACCAATTTTCATGTAGGATGGTAGACTGCCTTACAATTTTGATGATTTGTTATTTCTGTAACTTTTCTAGTTTAGCACCCTAGATTGCTTGTGTGTTTTGATACCCTATGACCGTTTCGGTTAGTATGACTAGTATACCTAGATGAGACTTTCACTACCACCATATGCCATGACCCTGTATGTCGTCCTTTTTGATGGTATGATTTGTTTAAGTTCTGGGACTTGATTGTGGGGGTTTGACCTACAGAGAGTATGAACATTTTAATTTCGAGGACAAAATTTTTCTAACGTGGGTAGACTTGTAACACGCAGTTTTCTAAAATGAGAGTAATTTTGAAATTTTGTAATTTTAATCATTTATTGATTTGACATTTAAATCATGATATGATTTTTTTGTAATTTTTAAATCATTTTAAAACTATTTAAAATCATGACTTATGATTTTGATGTTTTGTTAGTGAAACCCTATAGACTGTATGACCTAGAGCCTAACCATGTGATTAGGATTTTTAATGTCATTTCTGGCCTAAGGATATTTTGTATTTGACCTCTTTGAATTATTTTGATATTTATTGCGTTGGTGATTGTTGATTTTGACCTTTAATAGGTGTGATTTTGTGATAGTTTTGTGTCCGTATCGGACACGTATTAGTTTTTATTTACAAATGTTTGATGTGCCTCAAAGAGATTTTTTTTATTTCTGATTTTTTTTGAAAAGTATTTTAATGAGATTATTTTTTGCATGTGTTTCCTGTGATTGCTTTGTTTTAATTTCGAGGACGAAATTTTTTTAAGGTGGATAGATTTGTCACCCCTAGTTTTCAGAAATAGGGGTATTTTTGTCATTTTATATTTTTGAATATTTTTAAAATTTATTTTATTATTTATGATATTATTTTGGGGTCGAAATTTATTTTATTATTTATGATATTGTTTTGGGATTATTTGAGTCGGGTTCGAATTTCAACTCAATCCGACTTGAAACGGGGACCCGAGGGGTAGTTTGACTCTAGTGGGACCCACACACTAGTTAGGCATGACCCACATGATATTAATTTTAGTCCATATGATATTATTTTAGCTAGTAGTTAGACTAATTATTTATGGATAGGTTTAGTTTAATTAGAGACTTAAAACTAGACTAAATTGACCTCAACCTTTAACCCATTCCTAATTTAAATCAAATAGATTAGTGGAGGGCATTTTGGACATTCAAATAGGAACACCTTACGATTTTTGGGCAGCCACCTATGGGGGGGATAAGGAGTGAGTCACTCCTTCATTCATTTTTTTCATCCACTTTCTCTCTCTTGTTCTTCCCCAAATTAATTTAGAGATGAACCTTCGTTGGTTTCATCTCCAAATCAACCCCTTCTTCAACCAAATCTTCTTCATTTCTCCTCTACTCCATGGTTAGAGGGTGCTAGCCAAGTTTGGGAGGATTCGGAGCTCGTTCGTGTCCTTTTTAGAATCTCTACGTGTCGGTGTCGTGTCGGAAGGATTTTCTTTTGAATCTCTCTTTCGGAAGGTATAATCTCTCCTCTAATCCATCCCTACATGCATATAGGAATATTTTGAACCCATAGGAATGACCCCCAAGGTTGTATCTCCATTTGTGTCCATTTCGTGTCTATTTGGAGGTCATAGGAGTGTCTTTGTGTTGTGGTTGTGTCCATGTGGGAAAACCCCAAATTTGGACACACTATGTGTTGTTGTTATGTATGAATGAATTATTACATGTTTAATCTCATATTTTTGTATTGGAGATGTGTTCTATAGTGTCTCATATAAATATATTAGTGTAGAGAGTGAGTTCTTGATATATTATGTTATATACTTGTGTTTCTTTTGTCTCAAACTACCTAAATTCGTCATAATATTTATCTACGATTTTAGTAGCAATATCAACTTAGAAATGTCATAACTTTTAGCTTAAAACTCCGATTTATCTCCCATTTTTTTAAAAGAACCTTATCGAAGTTAGCTTTCCAAATATATATTTTAATAAGCCAAATTCGTTCTGAAACTTTCTGTAAAATTATTTGAGTGTCAGCTGTACGAAAGACGAACGCGTTTCGGTATTTTTGCGATTCCGGGAGCTTCTGGACACGAAAATGCGATCCGTTTAAAGTTTAGGAAAGCTAACACAAAGATCTATAACATAGTTTAATCACAGAATTTAATGAATGCTTAATTTGTGCAGTATTGATTTTAAGTAGAAGATTACTATACGACATATGCATTTTGTGTATCCTTGTATGTACAAATATGTATGTATACATGTGTATATATATATGTGTGTGTGTTAAGAGAATGTAATATAATATAGAGTATGCATAAATGATATAATGTACGAAAGTATATAATGTATTCAAATATATATGTATATGTACATGAATGAATGAATGAATGCAATGCAATGCATGAATGAATGGATGAAATGCAAGCATGTGGGTAATGCAAGGTATTGAAACATGTATGCAAGTATCCATATGTAAGTAAGTAACGTAATCAAGTATGAATGTATGCCATATATGAATGCCAACATGATAGGAATGTATGATGCCATATTAGCACTTAGCACCATGTTCATATGTTAAAACCCCCTTCTACATGTTGACAGTAACCCCAAGCATGAATACACATAAAACCTACTTACTGTTATGAGTAAACCCTTTGATGTATAAATAAACCCTTTTGTTATGATTAACACCCACACACACACATGCTAAACCTATGCTTTACATGTTATTTCTTCTATGTGACACAATGAACCCTTGCTAAATGTTATCCTTCTAACATAACCCCCTCACACTTGAACACATTGTACTGCTATGTACACATTGCCATATCCACATTCATGTATCACTCACTCCTTGTCTTTATGCACCTTGCTTGTAATAAAAATATATGTAATGAGTGGTTGATAACTTGTGTAGCTTTGTGATTTTGTGTGAGTGTTAGTCTAGGCTTGGTTAGGCCTAATGAGACTTGTTAGTCTAGGTTTAGACCTAGTACTGCCTAGTTAACCTAGTTTGACTAGTACGGTTGACCAAAGTTGACCAAGAGTTGACTTTGACCTAGAATGACCTAGAATCATGTAGAATGCATAGTAGAACTTTATTTTGCTATTTTGGACTTGTTGTGACTTGTGCTATTCTAAATAGGAGCCAGACACCTCTCCTCGGACAGTACATTTCCTTTGGACATTCAGATAGCAGGCGAGTACATTCTCTGATCATTTCATATCCTGCTTAGAATTATTTTCCTGCTTTAGATTACTTTACTTGATGCTGTCATGTTGGTAACACGGATTAGTACTATATGGATCCCTTCTTGAGATGTTATCCCCTCAGGGAGCATCGTATACTACATGTTCTGTGCGTTTCACTTACATGGTGTATCACTATGCTTCACGATTTATCGATCACTTGCGACATGTACACTCATGATCACAGAGTCTTCCCTGAATCACCCCATTTATGGACATTCCCAGAATCACCCATTTATGTGCCATCCATGTATCACCCTTTGTGGGCCTTTGCATGGAATCATAACATAACCTGGTTGGATCCTTGTGTATTGATTGGGGGTACGGGGTAGTAGAAGTAGACATGTGAATAATATCCAAGTAGTATAGTTCCCAGAATCACTCCATAGTATATTTTCCAGAATCTCCTATGTCATTCACATGTTTATATTATACTCTGACTCACTAGCCACTGTTAGTTCTCTACTTATAGTAGATATTTCTATTACAGTTCTCTCTCTCTGTTTACATACTGTATTTCTTTCAGATCCTGTATCTTACTTTACTACATGATTATATTTTCTAACCTGCTATGATTTGTTGAGATGTACTGTGCTCGCTCCTGTCCTGACTGGACATGTTGATAAATTTTACAGATAGCCTGGAGGTTGCCTGCTAGCCTAGAGAAGACACAGTAGAGGTTGTATAGATAGCTAGGGTTTTGCTTAAAGTTTATTTTCAGTTGTCTTGAGTTGTATTTATGGATTACTGTATTTGAGCTTTGAGATGTATTTCTGGGTTTATGTATCTTAGACACTTAAACTTCTATCAGCTGTATCTCTTTTGGATTTCATGTTTTATCTATCTTCTATTATGCTCTACCTTAGATGTGATTGAGTTTACATTCTACTATGTCACCCCCATTCGGGGAGTATAAACTGCTTAGCCTTATACTGTTAGATGCATGAGACCTAGGACAGTGTTCTACTACCGACACTACGACGTAGGCTGGACGTTGTTACGTTCTCGTACCCTTACAGTGGGTGCAGGTCGTGACAAGTGCCTGACGCACCCCAGTGGGTGCAGGTCGTATTGATCATGACATGAACACTACGTGACATGAACATGACATGATAATCTTGATGGTGGCGCGTCGAGGCACAGTTTTGACAAGCACTCTTGACATGATAAGTAACTTGACATGAACACGGCATGATAATCTTGATAGTGGCCCGTCGAGGTGCACTCCTGACAAGTAATCTTGATAATTACTAGTTACCCGACATGACATGATAATCTTTAAATACTGTTATGACAGCTACCCTAACTTGCTAAGTAATACTTTTCTTGACACCGTGGTTGATTTTCCTGATTGTGATTGTACAAGCTACCTGTATCGCCCTGCATCATGTCTAGGACATGGATTCCTGGTTACCACGGTCAGGGATTCATAATGGATCTGACTAGGTTAATGACTAGATTGATCAAGTAGTTCATATAGAGAGGTTTTCCCAGTTACAGGAGATCCTGTTATCCCAGCCACACCTGAGTGGACTTGTAGCCTGCCGACGAGTAGGGCACATTTTTCGTCCACTGTTATGTGGGGCACTTTTTGAAATCCTAAGTACTAAAGCACACCGTCATGTGTTGCACTCCAAGTCACATAATGATTCTCTAAACTCTTGATAACTCTAAGCGACCCCGCCTGGATAACCTGGATAGCTGCAGGGCTTATGACTGCGGGAACATCTCATTGCATCTTGTTAGTAACTAGGCCTGTGATAACCCTAGTTAGCTAATGATAGTAAGCCGTAGGACTTGATTGGTCATGCATGAATGCTTGCTCGTGATTAGCATAGGAATTATATTATGTCTCTTAATGCAAGCTATTGTTTTATTCTAACCTTGTCTTCTTGTCATTTAAGCTTGCTCATTTATTTATGCTTCTATTTATTATTTGCTAGTTTTAGTTCCTTAATGAAGCCTCCCTTGTGGCACTTACTCTTTTTGGCGTATGACCCAGCTGGTTTTGTATGGCCAGATTTTGGAGTGATACCCGAGGATCTTCCTGCTTATCAGCCAGATGGTGAACACCAGATGTAATCTTGGCAATGAGTGGGTTTTTTATTTTGCTCTCCCACTCTATTGTAAATTATTATTTTGAGGCGTTTAGCCGTCGAGCAAGTGTTAGCTCGTGTTGAAACTTAATTTCTGTTTGCCTAAGGGCTGTAACATGATTGACAAATCCTAGGGTTGATCATGTATGACTTAACTCTTGCTAGTCTCGCATTTTGTATGACTAGCTTCATGATCATCTGAATATGTAATGTTTGGGATGCCTTACTTTGTATGTCTGATGATCTAATATCTTATACATTTATTTGCTTGCTTGAGGTTGAGACACTAGGTTTGTTCTTGACCATAAGAGACTGATGGCTTGTAGATAAACCACCATGCATCTAGACAGCCGTGACCGTATTGCGAGTTGGGTTGCACTTCAATGTACGTAGCTGGCTGTGTCTGTCCCTCGCTCTCCAGTATTCTGGTTCTGGGGCATGACAGTAATAGTCATACATGATAAGCTCTAACTATAGTCTTGAGTACACACATCATATTTTTGGCCCATAGGCTACATGTCAAGATCCCAAAACACGAGCTAAATACATGCTCCGAGGCTAAACGCCACAAAAGAATAATATACATAACTAGTGGGAGAATGATAGTAGAAACCCACTAAGGTACTCTGGTGCTCCGGGTAGTCACCGTCGAGTAGATGGTACGGAAGATCCTTCGGGCTCCTCTATCAATCTGGCCAAACAAAACCAGTGGGGTCATGTAGTGCCCCGCTCATCGCGGTACACTATGTAATACCTACGGCTTGTTGACTCAGTCATGAACTAAGTATTTGGTGAAACCTTTGCCGGTATCGATTGATCACGGATGAAATGCAATGAACCTTTCCAATTGATGGATTGGCTTCTATTGGAATGAATCCAAGAGTTTTGCTGAATGTTTTCTCTTCGCTGCTTGGTTTTGATGAATGCATTTTCGTGTTGGTTTTCGATGATTGGTTTTCATTGTTTGCTTTCATCGCATTTCGCATTCATTCCGAATCTTGAGAGAAAGAGATGAAGTATGCTAATCAACTGTTGGTGCCATTGTAGGCCGCGTGAATTGTTCGTGAACGGCGCGTGAAGTCCCTCTTTCTCTCAACTAAGATTCATCTCAGTGAGTTGCTTCAACCGAACAAACATTGATCTGTACGCCTAATAAAATGATCTCTAGTCCACTCTGTGGCCTTGTCCCATGATCGATGATACCACATCCACAAAAGATAAGACAAGATAATTGAATTGAATCAAATGCAAGAATATGTGTTGCTACTCGATCTGCTCAATAAGAATGATCATCTACTTATCACTAGTATGCTTGAAAATATAGACACGTACAGACGAACTTGTACGTGTTGAGAAGAACCTGAAGGCACGAATCAAACTTGTCGTATATCTGTGCATAAGTCCAAATGTGTCTCATCTGATAGAACGGCTAGAGCATGCATTTGGTCTCGGACAACTTGTATACAAGCAAATATTTGTCTCTCGGGTGGTATCTGGAGGCACCTAGAACTGCTCGCCCTAGGAGAGATTAGGGCCTCCATGTGAAAATGGGAGTCGATCTGAGTCCGTAGCGACGAGCTGAACCAAAGAGTCACAGCGGCTAATCATGGGAATAACCCATGGACCAACATATAGAATAGTCCACCTGCATGACCCGAATGACAACTTCAATATCTGTAAGAATGAATCATGAATTACTCATTATGTAAATTGTACTAACGTGGTTTTGTGCAGGAATGACTGCCGGCGAGGGTAAGTTGCTATGATTATATTCTACTGTCATGTTCTTATGAATTGTTAAAAAGAACCTAGACAAGTAGAAAGATCACTAGTAAATGTTAGCTCAACATATTGATTTAGTGCAGAGATTTGCGAGTTCGGCCAAAAGCCGCTCGCCAGTACATGATGTGTGCTGACCCACGTTGTGGGCATCCTTTTCAGAAAGCAAAAGAAGACAGGAGGATTTCAAGTGAGGGGCCGAAGCTCGTCTAGCCCAGTAGAGCTGTGGATCGCCTCGAAGCTATTTTCATTCCAGTCAAGTTTCGAGTTTTCATTTTTTTTGAAGGTGTCTTTCAATTCCAGCTTGTAATAAAGGGATATCATGTATGGACATTGTGGCTATTTTCAAAAGAGAGTTTCAAAGAGAATCATGTAGCCAATTATAAGGCAAATCTGAGTTGCAAAGCTTTGTACTTGTATTCCTATCAAGCTTATGAATAAAAAGAAGTATTTCCATTTCAAATCGCTGTGTCCAATATTTGGTTTTCTGCAATGAATGGGTGCGTGCGTGGGTGCGTGTGTGTGTGTGTTGCTTGACTAGTTATTTTGTGCAGGTACATGGCCTTGTGCAAGCACAACTTAGGCTTGCACGGCATCACGCCTTAGCGAGGACGATCGATCCCGCAGTGATCCAAGCAAGACGGACGACCCTAGCGGGATCGGGGCATGACAAAGTGGTATCAGAACACGATTTTACGTCCTTGGCCTCTTGCAAATATCGTTTTAGAAAAAGTATATAAAGTACTTTGATGGATTTCAAAAGTATCCCGATTTTGAGTTATGAAAACCAATGCCACATACAATAAGTCCATAATATTTATGAGATTGACAGAAGTTATACTCTTTTGGAAAGAAATGACCCCACTCAACCAGCTTCCTCTGCAGATCCTATAGAACGGATCATGAGAATGTTGGAACTGCAGAGGCAGGACAGTGAGGAAAACAATCAAATACAAGAGGCCCAGATAGAGGCCCAAAAGAAACAGTTGGAGTCTTTGACTCAAATTGTCATGGCGCTTACGGCAAATCGAGGTACCACCTCAGCGACTAAACCAGCGGGAACGCCCGAGATTCAGCCCGTGGAGGGTGACGAGCCCCAGCCAGCGCAAAGGCACACTTTCTTTAAGCCAAAGGACTTCTTAGACGCGAAACCTCCAGAATTTGAAGGCAGGACATCACCCGATAAGGTGATGGACTGGATAGATAAAATGGAGACTCTATTCGCGTTTATAGGAGTTCCGAGTAACAAAAAGGTAGTTTGTGCCGTTATGCTTCTACGGCTGCGGGCGAAGGACTGGTGGAAGGCGAAGAAGCCGGCGCTGCTCGCAACGTCTAGAAATGGAAAGATCTCATGGGCCTTGTTCAAGAAGGCGTTTCTGGATCAATATCTGCCTCCAGCCATGAGCCAGAAGATAGAGGATGACTTCATCACACTGGAACAGGGGAACATGTCCGTAGAGGACTATGAGTCTGAATTTTCTAAGTTGGCAAATTTTACCGCTGCTATCCTCCCCACAGAACAGATTCGCATAAATCGATTCGTTGGAGGTCTGAATGACGACATCCAGTTAAGTGTGCTGAATCGAGAATGTGAGTCATATTCTCAAGCCTTTGAGGTGGCGCTACAGGTGGAACAGTTCCAGCTGAAGAAGGCATCCAATAAAGGGCAGTACAGTCAGAATCAGCCCGCCAAGAGATATCATGACGGAGAGAAAAAGACCGACGGAAAAAAGAACAACAAGCCTGTATGCGGCTTCTGCGGTCGACGAGGGCATGTTAAAGAGGACTGTCGCTATGTGAATGGTCAGAGTTGCAGTCACTGTGGCAAGAGTGGGCACATCAAGGAGGACTGTCGTGCCGTTAATAACGCTTGTTTTCGTTGTGGCCAACAGGGCCACTCAGTCAATTATTGCCCGAAAAAGATTAGAACGGATCAAAACCGTAATGACACTGAAGAGCGTGGGCAGCTGCCAGGCCCACCGCCGCTTCGAGACCATCCGCACAACCAGCCGCAGCGGACTAATGCGCGCGTCTATAATCTTTCCACTTTGCTTGATCCAGAATGCAATACAAGTGGAGGTGAGCTTGTATCTTAAGTTTTGAGGACAAAATTTTTTTTCGGTGGGTTATTATGTAGTGTCCCGCTCCTCGCGGTACACTATGTAATACCTACGGCTTGTTGACTCAGTCATGAACTGAGTATTTGGTGAAACCTTTGCCGGTATCGATTGATCACGGATGAAATGCAATGAACCTTTCCAATTGATGGATTGGCTTCTATTGAAATGAATCCAAGAGTTTTGCTGAATGTTTTCTCTTCGCTGCTTGGTTTTGATGAATGCATTTTCGTGTTAGTTTTCGATGATTGGTTTTCATTGTTCGCTTTCATCGTATTTTGCATTCATTCCGAATCTTGAGAGAAAGAGATGAAGTATGCTAATCAACTGTTGGTGCCATTGTAGGCCGTGTGAATTGTTCGTGAACGGGGCGTGAAGTCCCTCCTTCTCTCAACTAAGATTCATCTCAGTGAGCTGCTTCAACCGAACAAACATTGATCCGTACGCCTAATAAAATGATCTCTAGTCCACTCTGTTGCCTTGTCCCAATGATCAACGATACCACATCCACAAAAGATAAGAGAAGATAATTGAATTGAATCAAATGCAAGAATATGTGTTGCTACTCGATCTGCTCAATAAGAATGATCATCTGCTTGTCACTAGTATGCTTGAAAATGTAGACACGTACAGACGAACTTGTACGTGTTAAGAAGAACCTGAAGGCACGAGTCAAATGTGTCGTATATCTGTGCATAAGTCCAAATGTGTCTCATCTAATAGAACGGCTAGAGCATGCATTTGGTCTCGGACAACTTGTATACAAGGAAATATTTGTCTCCCGGGTGGTATCTGGGGCACCTAGAACTGCTCGGCCTAGGAGAGATTAGGGCCTCCATGTGAAAATGGGAGTCGATCTGAGTCCTTAGCGACGAGCTGAACCAAAGAGTCACAGCGGCTAATCATGGGGATAACCCATGGACCAACATATAGAATAGTCCACCTGCATGACCCGAATGACAACTTCAATATCTGGAAGAATGAATCATGAATTACTCATTATGCAAATTGTGCTAACGTGGTTTTGTGCAGGAATGACTACCGGCGAGGGTAAGTTGCTATGATTATATTCTACTGTCATGTTCTTATGAATTGTTAAAAAGAACCTAGACAAGTAGAAAGATCACTAGTAAATGTTAGCTCAACATATTGATTTAGTGCAGAGATTTGCGAGTTCGGCCAAAAGCCGCTCGCCAGTACATGATGTGTGCTGACCCACGTTGTGGGTATCCTTTTCAGAAAGCAAAAGGAGACAGGGGGATTTCAAGTGAGGCACCGAAGCTCGTCTAGCCCAGTAGAGCTGTGGATCTCCTCGAAGCTATTTTCATTCCAGTCAAGTTTCCAGTTTTCATTTCCTTTGAAGGTGTCTTTCAATTCCAGCTTGTAATAAAGGGATATCATGTATGGGCATTGTGGCTATTTTCAAAAGAGAGTTTCAAAGAGAATTATGTAGCCAATTATAAGGCAAATCTGAGTTGCAAAGCTTTGTACTTGTATTCCTATCAAGCTTATGAATAAAAAGAAGTATTTCCATTTCAAATCTCTGTGTCCAATATTTGGCTTTCTGTAATGAATGGGTGCGTGCGTGTGTTTTGCTTAACTAATGGGTGCGTACGTGTATGTTTTGCTTGACTAGTTGTTTTGTGCAGGTACATGGCCTTGTGCAAGCGCGACTTAGGCTTGTACGGCATCACGCCTTAGCGAGGACGATCGATCCCGCAGGGATCCAAGCAAGACGGACGACCCTAGCTGGATCGGGGCGTGACAGGTCAGACCCCCAATTACATGTACCACAAAGGAAGCCAAACTTATGAACTAAAACCAACAATAACTATCATAGCAATGGATAGAGACAGAAATAAGTAAATGCTGATCGAGACTCATGCACTACCAATGCACTTATCCCGATAATAGAAAAGGCAATAAGTAAAGCATCATGTAACGTAAAGTAATTAACATGTGACATATTATAAATTGTAGCCATGCTAAGTAAACGGAAGCTCGAGAATATGTGAAATCAATTGGTCATGTAAGCATGTGAGATAGCCGGGTCATGAGAGCATGGTGACTTAGCATGGAGATCATGTATTGCTTGTGAGATAACTGAACATGCGACCATGTGGGATAACTGGACATATGAGCATGGGAAACAACTGGGACATGTAACATGTAGGGTAACTGGAACATGTAGGCATGTTAGAGAAATGGTACGTGTGAGCATGTAAGAACTATATAGAACGACCAATGGTAAGATAACTTAGAAACTATTCTGGAATCCAAGTTACAATCCGTAAACCAAACAAGGACCGAGGTTGTAACGCTTCTTCTGAACAGAACTTTGTCTCTAATCATTGTATAGCATAAAGATCATATATGGCATGTGAGCATTGAATAGGACGACAAATGACTAGATGACTTGGGAACTAATCCAGAACCCAGGTTACAACCCGTAAACGAAACAAGGATCAGGATTGTAACCCTTCTCCTGAATTAAACATACGGACATGCCTAGACAAAACTAGACTAGACTGGCTCTGCACAACAATCACGGCCAAGCAATGAGTAAGGCCTTGTACATTAGCTAACTAGGGTTATCACAATCCTAATTATTAACATATGAACTTTTGAAAAATCCATCCAGTTACCTGCCTTGCAGACTACCCGACTTATCCAGGCCAAAAGAAAAAGAAAGTAATGGTGGATACATCGCCCGGGAGACAAATGTATCCAAGATCTAATAGTGGGTACATCGCACAGGAGACAAATGTACCCTACAAACATAGAATTGTGGGTACATCGCCCAGGAGTCAAATGTACCCTATAGACATATATAAGGTGCAATACTTGGCGGTACGCTGGAAGTGTGCTCATTATGACAGATAGCTCCAAATCCATTCAGGATGGATCCATGACAAAGGGCTTGCAGGTAACTGGGAAATACTCCCCTTCCAATGATCTAGATAATCAAGCTAGTTGTTTAGTCTTTAACATTTTTATGTTGGATTCTGGGTGTGGCATTTCGCAGAATCTATCCTAGACATGATATGCAAGACTGGACAAAAAAAAGAATGTGCACTACAAGAAGCCGCAACAATAAAAATATAATAACCTGGAAGCTAAGAGTGTGCTACGATGAGCCACTATAGAGAAAATAGGGAGTGTGTCATGACAGGCCACTATCATGTAAGCAAGAAAAGACATGTACAAGAGTGCACCACGATGGGTCACTATCTAGTAAGAAAAGAAGACATGTAACATGAGTGCGCCACGATGGACCATTATCTAGTAAGCAAAGAAGGCATGACAATACATATCATAGCATATAAGAAGGAATCAAAAGAAAAGACATATCATGGCATGTGAGAAGGAATAAATAAAAGTAAGTACAAGACATAGAATAATAATTGAACATGTGCTAGTGTCAAGTATGTATAGGGTGTACAATCATTCTCTAACTATACGAGATCATCTAATCATGTTAAGAATTTATTATATTCGAATAAAATATCAAAACGGCCAAGTACAGAAAATATGCCAAAGATCAAAACTATAATTGAAATTATCAGTCACATATAAACTTCAATTAAGGCGAAACAAGAAGATTCTTGAAGCCAAAACAAAGATTTACAACTCTTATGTTTGAGGTTTTCAAGATTTTAGCTACAAAACAGCTTAAACATTCAAAAATGGTCAAAACAGCCATGCTAAGATCGGGTCAAAGCTCAGGGTACAAGTCGGGAATCACCAAACATATAGATGAATGAACAAGGAAGAGACATAAAGGTGGGCGCATCACACTGGCGCACACTATATGGCGTACGACCATCAGGTCAGGTGGTGCACGTGGAGTGGCGCGAGATTCAAGGGGCTCCAAGGCCAGGATGGCACCTAGGCACACAAGGGTGCTAGGGCCAGGAGAGGTGCATAGTTACGCAATGGCGCCAAGGCCAGGATGGACGTTGGGCCAAAGGTGCCACGCCAGAGAGACGCATGGCTGGATAGGCTCTTGGCCAACTGGACACATGTTCTGAATAGGCGTCATGACCATAATGGTGCCAGGGCCAAAAAGGCACGCCAAAATAGGCATCTAAGCACTAATGAGTGTAAGGAGGAAAGGGCGCCAGGGCGCACAAGGCGCCTGGGCCAGAATAGGCGCATCATATTGGCGCCTAAGCACCGTGAGCGCAAGGGGCTGGGGCTGCCAGATCATGTCGGGGCGCCAGGGCCAAAAGAGGTGCCAGAGCCAGACTTGGCGCCCGACACTGTGCTTCTTCTCCAACACAGCAGCCAAAGCTCCATGGAACCCGAAAGCTTTAAAAGGGCATAACTTGCTCAAAACAAGTCCGAATTGCGAATTCCAAGGATCTAAACTTCATAGTACGAGATTTTCTATAGCATGGGATAACTATATCTAGGAAATACCAAGTTCTAATAGATCAAAACCGTGAAAAACAAGAAAACATTAAAACTTAGATCTACAAAAATTTAGCCATCAAAATCAAAAATTCCAAATTCTAAAGAGGCTTAGAATCATGCAAGAAAGAGAATAGAACAAACAAAAATAACTTTATTTAAGGTTTTGGCAAGATGTACTTGGCTTAGGTTGGCGGAGAAAATGAAGAGGAAGAAGATGAAGAGAAATAAAATAATGGGGGAGAGAGAGAGAGGAGTTGGATTTTATATCAACCCTCTCTTCCCAAACCAAACTAAACCAAACCAAGCCAAGTTGAACCAAACCAATTAAACTAAGTCAAGATTTAAACCAAAACAAAAGAGACAAGTCAAAATACGGGTCACCTGACAATTGTTAAAAATCCGTACAATGAGAATGTCAACCGTCGATGTACATCGATACATCGACGACATGCCGATCAATAAGAAATATATACAATTTTGGAAAAAATTTCAAAGCATTCTGAAAATCAAGAAAATACTAAATACAACACAAGATATGTATCCGTATATAATTATCGATACCGTGAGACGTGTCTCAAACTTGGCGACTCTAAGTGTCTTACAAAGTTGGGCCATCTCAGCTTCCAATGCCTGAAGACGAGTTTGGCATTCAGCCGCTTCCTTTTCCTTCTCTAAGGCTTCAGTCTTATAACTCTTAATAGAAGAAGTAGTCTCGAGAATGCTAGACTCCAACTCTATGGATTGCATTGAGAAAACATCCACAGAATCTTCTAAGGCTGCTTGTCGTGCTACAGACTCACGAGCCATCGCCTCACACTCAGCATCTACGAGCCTCTGGATATTACCTCTAGTTAGATCTTAGTAGGATTTGATTGGCTCTTCGAGCGCATCCAGAATGTGTTCCAAGAAGCTAACTCTATCCAAATCACCAAGATTGCAGATAGAATTGTTGATAAAGGAGATAGTTGTCATCATTGACTCGTAGGGGTAGCCTTTCTCCAAGACCATCTAAATCAGAGTTTCCAGGGAGGTGAAGAAAGCAGTGGTGTAAGTCTTGACGACGGCTTTGTCCATCGTCGATACACCAGAAGTTAATATTTTAGCCTGAATTTTTCTTCTGCTGAAGATGGAGGAATCATAGTCTGTGCACTAGGAGATCTTAGTGCTGTCATCATCGAAGAGCTTCCTTCTCTAGCCTGAGTCCCCATGTCCAAAGGAGCCATGGTCGAGCTAAAGCTAAAAGCAGTAGATGGAGCTAATGCAATCATCCCCATGGGACCTTATGCAAATCAAGAAGCATAATCTTTATATATCATCAAAGGAGTTAGGGTAATTAAAAGTCAAAAATTTACTTGAGCCTGGCAGCAGATATAGGGTCTCACGAGGCACGCCTAGCTCTGTATGAGACTTGCCAGGGTATTCTGAGAGACAGCCGCTTGGCTGCTCCCAGCCTCTTAACCACCTGACATAAAATGGCCACTTTCGGCCTCTGAGTCAACTTGGCCACCTAGGGCTGCAACTGCTTCTACTTCTTTTGTTTCAACAACTTCATCAGGATTCTGGAGCTCCTCAACATCAACTTCTTCATTATCTTTAGGGATTTGATGGCCCCCATCTTCAACAGGGTATTCTTTACCCTCAACGACAGTTTGGCTATTCTCAGCTGCTAGATTTTCATCCTTTTCTTCTTCAAGCATATCATCGCCAAAATTGCAGTCATTAGTGCCTATATCATCTTCTTGCCTTCTGGAGAGAGTTCAGAAGAAACAAGAACATTTGAGGGTAATACCTCCTCGAGAGTTCCCATCTCCGGAGCATCATAGGTTGGTGACGAAAATATTATCCGCCGTAGCAAGTGCAACCACTAGGGCAGTGACCTTTAAGGATGATGTTTCTTTCGCTGCAGCATTTGAGGCCAGAACCTACGATGCTGGAGTCTCTATGGAGTATATATATATATTAAATATATATATATATATATATATATATAATATATATATATATACAAAATTTTTGGTAAATGGGAAGACAAGAATATCACCTTTCAGATACATGGGTCTTGCAATGGCAAGATGAGTCTGGTCGACCAGGGGATCGTCCTACCACTGGAAGAGTAAGCGTAGTGGTTGTTTCTTTTTGCTCAACATCGGTTATCACTAGTCTTCTCCTCGTCTTGCAC